>JZSA01003276.1:0-20803 GCA_000956155.1 Cotesia vestalis
CATTTATTACTTTATGGTAATTTTGTATAATAAATACCAAATTCAATGCATACATTGATTAATTTTCTATATAATGAATTTTGGCAAAATCTATTTTGTGCAAACATCAGCAATGTCATGTAAACCTCATGAAATTTGTTACAACTGGGAAGTTATCCCACAAACCCCAATTGGGACAGTTGGTCCAATCGAGCAGGACATATTCTTAGATATTTAAAGGACATTTGCCATTGATAGTTCGGACTAGGATCCTCCGGAGTTGCAGCATCGCATCATTGTCCGAATTACCGTGTAAACATTTCACCCATTATAGTTATATTTGTAGTATATAATAGCCGAAAAGAGTGACAGATAATATATGGAATAAAACGGAATGAAAGTGACCAAGGATAATCGATCTTGGCGTAAGTTGAGAGAGACAGGAGTTCGAGACTGGGTGAATGGACACTATTCTCTGGACCAGCAGGATCATTGTGTCTGATGTTTGGACATGTGTTCCGCCCCAGTCACGCCCTATTGTTACCATTTTCTATGCATGTTTGTCCGTTTAAAATGTTGGAACAACGACTCGGCTGGGCTAAGTGACACGCGCGTCTTTTTATTATTTTACATTTATACCGATATCTTTCATTCATGAATCACGAGTTACTACTTACGACTTACTACTTTTTATGCTAGCATAAATGTTCTTACAAACTTTGGATCTGGGATGTCGCCCTGCCGGAGGTTCTACTTTATATACTGTATAGTATGTCTCACTAAGAATGTCAAACAATAAAATATTTAATGGGAAAATACCTACACAAAATATCAACACATAATATTGTATGTACTTTTTACAAAGACCAAATATATAATAAATAAAAAAAAAATATTTGATATTACAATAATCAAATCGATCTATAACAACATATAAAATTGTTTTCTTTAGTTTATCGTCTCATAGGTAGTTTTTTCTTTTCACAGTATACAATATTTATTTTTTCTTCAAAATTTATGGACTTTTATTAGAAATACAAATTTTATACTAAAATTCACTTTAAAAATATTTTTTTGGACAATTTATTTATTAATATTTTATTTTGTTTGATGAGTAAATTATTAGTTGATTGTTTGATTTTAAATTAAACACGTTAAAGAAATAATTAGAACATGAATTACGAATTTTGTAGAGTATAAAAAGATCCGACGGCAGGATATAGACGCAGGAAAAAGGGAATATTTGTGTCAAATAAAGCCATTTAGTTCTGGCTTCTTAAATATTTATTTTTGACAAACACAAAAATATTTGCTGAAACTAAATATAACAGTTGATACAAATAATATTAAGCAACTAAATTAAATTGTAATGTTTGTCAAAAATACACAATTTATAGAACAAAAAATTTAAAAAAAGATGTAAATTAGTAAATTAGAGCTTTCGCCCAAAAATGAACTATATAGTCGTCTGAAAAATCATCAATCAAAAATCTTTAGGATCATTAAGTATCTAACCAAGTTAATGACAGTCGATGGGAATTTTTTTCTTGAATCTTAGGTAAAAGCATCAAAACCAGTAGCCCGTGAAAATTTAAAAAGTCACGATGTCCGGATGTGAAGACTCATTGTTGTGATGGTGGATTCAATTGCCGTAAAATCAGTGTTGTGGGTCTCTTTAAAAGTCCCTTTGAGGGACCTGTTATCCCGTCTTATGCCCAGTCACCGATATTTTTCTCTATTTGGTCTATATTCAGCATCGAAAATTGTTTCTTAACAAGGATAAAAAGAAGAATAGAGAATACTTGGGATGACTGGGCGTTTATGGGCGCGGAATATCGATGATCGATTGTGAGAAAGTTATCTCGTAGGTGGAATCCATAACTCGCCGTAAAAAGACCTGCTATATTATATTACATTATATTATGTTCGGAAATATGAATAAAGAACTCGTGAAAAAGTTGTAGACTCGTTGACTTCCTCGAGGAAGTTCACACGGATGCCCAATCCAGGTCTTTTATCATCGGACACGCCTCATATCTTCGACTTTTCACCTACGCAATCTATTATTGACCGTTTCCTTTGATGATCCGTGAAATCACAAAAAAGGAAAATTTAATAGATCGATTTTCTTGAAAAATATTTTTCGTCCACTTCTGCTCTGCGCGAAATAATGTCTTGTGAAAAAAGTATATTTTTCCTGGCAATTTGTCTATCGATAAATCTGTAATGTTATTGTTGTTGATGTTGTGACCCTCAAGAATGAAATTATTATTACAAACGAATCCGTCTATAAGCGCCCTAACATAAAATACCCGACAGAAGAGATTGTAACGCCTAAACCAACCCCTCTGATCAACTAAATAGGCTCGTTTGACCTTTCTCTTCATTCATCATTCAATTCACTGATGTCCAATAAATTTTTTCTCCCATAATTGAATTGAATGTTGCTTAGATTTGACAAATTTTCGTTAAAATCAAATGTTAATGTTCCATCAAATTTAATTAAACATTTATATAGCTTCAAAATAAAAGCACAAAAAATTTTTTTTCGTTTCATTTTTTTTTCATAATTAATCATATATTGGTCAAAAATATCATAAAAAAATTACAGAGGTCATAACTCGACGAAAATTGAAAAAAAAAAAAAAAAAAATGTGCCCCAGGTTCCCCTATAATGAGCGCTTGATAAATATTTAATATTTTTCACACCCATTAAATTTTTCAAATTCTTTCAATTAAAAAAAAAACTGTACAAAAGGTGTAAGATTGTAATTAACCAAATCTTAAAACCAAAACAGAGTGTCAACAATTAGCGTTCGTATATTTTCCCTACAAATAATTCACCTTTTATCAAGACCAAAAATTCCCACTTCAACACCCCGACTCAAACAGTGAGCTCCAAAGCTGATAATCCACTTTAGAAGACATACAAGATCACACTAGAAACATCGGCCTAAGATCTTGCGGTTAACCGATTAGATCGCGCCCGACCCAGCGGGAGCCAAACAGTAACCTACCGTTCAGTAGTTTAGCCCAAAATAGCAGGGGGTTGTAATCCAGCTTCCAGACACCTGGAGTCTAGTCAAAGTCTACCAAGACAAATTTCGGCTCAGCTGAATCCTCCTCATCTCTTGTGTCTTAGAATTAGTAACAACAACCATAGATCCTAATTATCGCAATCTATTTTCCGTTTAAGACCGATAGGATGTCGGCTTGGTCGATTAATCGTCGGACAATGCCTCGATTTGAAGATCACCGTAACGCATTGCATCCAGACTGAGACTATTCAGGGATTCCGTAAGTAATGTATCAGTGGAGCTCGCTTCCTGGATATCGTCATCGATCGAAAACCGTGTCGTGGATCATTAATAGTTTGCTTCGTCTGGATTCACTGCTCATGTGTGTGTGTGTTTGTTATTGTAAACGGCAGAAAGGGGCCGCCGTGCCTGAGGCCACCAATTGGATTGGATCGGCTTAGCGTTGATTTAAGCCAATCAGTAAATATCCAGTCACCGGTGGCTCTACTCTTATATTATACACAGTGTAGCTTTCTACTGCTACATTCATCCCACACATCGACATCAGCAGCGTACCGCTGATCTCGTTAGTTCCATACAAGTTCAATGTTGCGTTCCACGCGTACATACAGAACAACGTACGCCCGCGCTCATTCATTCCAAACTCGGATCTATCATCTATTCTTCTCCTATTCTCGGGTTTTTCGTCTTTGGCCATCCGCCACCTTCTACCTTCTACCTTCTACCTTTTTACTTTTCCAACTCCAATTCCAATATTAACATTAATAATGCTGGCCTGATTGCGTCCGCCGCTTTGCGTTACCAATTGGTAAATCATCAATTATTTATAAACTCTTAATGGAAATTTACTCTTGGCTTCGCTAATGTTTGTACACACTATTAGTGTGTTTTAAATATTGTTATGCACACAGAAATAATTACTGCCTGATAAATAATCTACGCAACAAGTTTAATTGATTTTTAATATATACTTGTTACATAATGACTTTTTTTTTTTTTTTTTGCAGGCACGAGGTTTTAATGAGTAGCTGATTATTATTTTGCAGACTTTGCTGATTTTTTTACTGTGAGTTTTTAATTTTTTTACTTATTCAAATTTTCATTTTTCATCGCAATTTATTTTATACCAATACTATAGAAAATTTTTAGGCCAATTTTTAAGGCATTTGGTAGGTTCAGAATTGGGTCAAGCTAATTAATAGAATTTAAGGAAAGAAAAAAAAATGGCCTTAAAAAATTAAACGATTACTGGAATAAAAATTGGATAAAAAGGCCCCCAAATTTATGGAATGCGTTAATTTTAGGTCATAATTAATTTTGAATCAATTTTATAGAAGCTTCTAGATCAAATTCATTAATTCAATAAGTAGAAAATAATAATTTGGATAAAATGAAGGGTGAAATCGTCAAAAAATCAAAAATTTAAGGATTTAGTAGGTTTAAAATTTGATAAAAAAGACCTAAAATTCAAAAAAATATGTTAATTTGATTTCATAATTAATTTTGAATCAATTCTAAAGAAGCTTTTAGGTAAAATTAATTGATGTAATAAGTAAAAATAATAATTTGGATATTAAAAAGGGTGAAATAGTGAAAAAATCAAAAAGTTAAGGATTTAGTGGTTTTAAAATTAGGTAGTTGTGTACCTTCTGAGAATGTGTGCTGATAAAATAATAAGGGGTACTCGATGAAGATAATAATGAATGGTTAGGTATGTTTAGTTGTAAATAGTTATAAATGTGATTATCAACACACTTCTATAAAGTCTGAGTGTACACACGATTGAGTGCGGTGGTAAACGAGGTGGATATGTTAGTATTTTAAGCCTATTTAAGTGTGTTTGTCGTATAATATTGACATCGCGTACACCGCCGCAGTTGAGATCGAGTAACGCGCCACATCTACACATCCACAAATGTGTACATTGTACATACATGTACCACGCGCACGGGTGTATTATATTAATAACAACCAACTACAAAATGAACAACACGATTAAATAATAAATTTGTAAATACATACCAGTGTAAATATCCGATAATTTAAAAGCTAATTTATCGTTTTCTTTGTACACACTTTGTATAGTAGCTCCAGCCGTTTTTTTTTTTTTTTAAATGTGTTGGTAAAAAATCCCCGTGGGTGGAGCGGGAGGCTGAGGATATCACCTCGAATAACTGTCAGCGGCGCTGGTAATCTTCGGCTAATCATGACAAATAGTGGCGTATGTTACATGTTTTATTATGGCCTGTTACGATGTGCCCGACCCGAAGGAGCAAAAAAGACAGAGAAAGTATAAGAGATGGATCGCCACTAGTTTTTGGGCTCGTTCGATATAATAGGATGGACCTGAATGCTGTGCGCTGCCAGGTGGGGTGCAACCGAATAGGACAAACTGGGGTCCAAGCTATTTTGTACAAAATTGCCTCAGCGGGAAACCGACATTGCCGGAACAATGGACACAAAAGTCAACTCTATTGGACACAAGTAATATTATAAAAATCAAATTTCTCTTACATTTTTTATAGTTGCGGTGAATTTACGGGTTTATGGATTAGATGTTAACCATTAATATCAAAATTTGTGTGGATAACTTGAATTTGAAACTAAAAGAGTTCAATCTGTTCCTTTCAAGCTTCAAATAATCATTACATCCACAGTTTTTCAAAAAAATGACTTTAACTCCAGGTCATCAAAAAAATCGGGCAATTTTTTTGGCTCCGGCTTATTTTTATCTTAAAATAGGTTTCTTTCAGTCAAATTTAATACAGTAAGACAGATATTGACTTAAATTTGTGTATTTTCACGATTTTAATCATTTTTTAATGGCAGTTATTTTTGTATCAAATTTTTAGAGTAGTTTAAAACGGTTTTTTAGGTCCAGAATCACATTCCATGACATTCATCTATTTAAAAATCGACAATTGATCCAACAATATACTCTAAAAGTACCTAAACTGACTAAATAATCTTCAAAAATATAAAAAACCACTAAGCCAAAATTCTTTACATCATAATTTATAATTTTCGGTAGTCAAATACTAACTGCACAGTTCCCAGCAAGTTTACATAATTTCCGAAACCCTAACATGCTAATTAGGCAGCACGACACTCGTCCCTGGTGACTAGTCCTAATTGACGGTGGTTAATTGAGAAATATGATTATTTGAGTTGATCCATACAACGTATGCTGTAGGGAAATTCAGATAACTTGACTCGTTGACGGATGACGGAGACTGCGTGACACTTTGCTGTTTATGTAAGATATTTGGCCTTGCAAATATTTGGAGATTGTCTACATCGCCCCAGCCTGGTGGCTTCCTATATCTACAATTTCCCTTGCTCCACCACCAGCATATATCTGCCCGAAATTTGAGGCTCCATATTCCATATCTCGCCATTACAAATTCCGACATAACACTCTGTCGAGTCTCCTCATCTCCCATTAATTAGTGACAGTGATCTAATGATCATACTCATAATAATGATACGCTTCAAGATCACCAATGCCATTATTTAATAAAATAAACATGGTGCATCAATAAGTAATGTCCAATTCATTTAAATTACAATAATTCTTGTAGCGTGTCCAAAATTGCTGACCACGTCTCGCTCCAAACCAAAAAAATGCTCGTCCTTCGACAAATTGGCACGATTCGCATGTTGACTGTAGTGGTGAACCAAAAGTAAACGAAATGGAGCACTTTGATCACGCATTCAAGAGGATAGAAAAGGTGAATCCTTTTGGAATGAATTTAAAAGGAATTATGGAACCATAAAGAGAGTATCGGCATTCATGGACGGATGAGTTCTGAACATTGGAGGCCAAACATGGAGCATGGAACATAGGGCACCCGGTATATGGCCATAGCCAGCCATAATGTATGTCCTGTGCTCGGACTCGTATGGCACGCTCTAGTACAGGGAATTTGAGTTGACAAATCATTAACTATGCATCGAGCCGACCGGCAAATACTCGTTACTAGTGCCTCGTCGGTTCTCCCTTCACCCTCGCCCTTCATCCCTTTCCTCATATACATATACACATACATGGAGCAGTTCCTCCTACGTCACCCCTAAATACGTCGGTAAGCATCGCACATTACAATGTCATGCCTCTCTTGCCCGCAATTGATCGACGTGCTTGTAAGACATGAATAGTAATGAACCTCATCGTTGTCCTCGACGTACTCCGTCGATGTACTAAATTTATTACCATAAATATTAATGCCTGTAATTATTATTTTTATTATTGCTATTGATGGTAGTCTATGTTATTATTGTTATTTTTATTTGGACTTGTGTTTGTGTTTGTGTTTACATTTGCATTCCGTTTGGATTTGCATTGAGATTGTGTTTGATGTTAATGAAACTAAAATGGGAATTTGATTATTTACACGGGAATTTTTTGGTCTTTTCGATGATGATCTGCTCTGCTGCAGTTAAATCCAATTTGTTAAAATAGATTAAATCCGTTTGTGAGTAGCTACGCACAATTTTACGTAAACCGCGACAAGGGAAATTCAGTTTACTCAAAGTTCAATCGCGAATCGTCAGCCCCGATCAGTTCCACTAATTATTGGCTGCAATTTAACGACCAAAAACATCACACAGAGCTCAAAGTGAATGTGTGCTCAAAAAAACACGCTCAAAATGACACCTGATGTCGACAGCGTTGAGTTACTCCACACTAACTCTGTAAAAGGGGGCTGCGTAGTTTATTCAAGCTAGGGAATTTCGCAGCAGGGGTTTGCTACCGTAGATTTACATTCACAAAGGGATGAGTTCTGGTATGCTGACGCCGTTAATACATACCCACCAGCTACTACCGGGTTTCGAATTTATACCAGTAATACTGCGGTTCGTCTCACCCTTCTGCTTATTTACAAATCCAATGATTAATTAATTGGCATTATTTTTTGCTATTAACTTCAATAATTAATTGATAAACTTCATATTTGTGTTAATAAATTACAAATATCAATGTATTAGGCAATTATGGGTCGAATTATTGGTTTGGCAATTTAGCAAGTCAAAAAAATGATCATCGGTTATTATTGAAACGAATTTTTTGAAAATTTACCCAGTTTAAACTATTATTTTAAAAAGAATTTTTCTTGAAGACTTGGAGGTCAACGACTTCGAAATAAGAATTTGGAATCAATCTTTGAATAAATAAAAAACAGTTAAAAAATTTATGGATTAACATTAGAATATGTAAGGCAGTAAATTATGTATAATAGTATAAAAATGAATAAGAAAGAAGTAAAATATCAGAAATTAGGATAACAATACTCAGAGCACTCGAATTAATACAGTGGGTTTATTGTAATGGGAGAAGTGCATGCTCAGAATAACACAAAAGGGGCTGTATATAATGATGACCGATAATTTGACTAAACGACGAATGAATAAGAAAAAAGACCCTTCGGTCACGATTCGTTGGACATGCCACACTATTTTTATTGCCTGATTAAATGCCATGAGAATATAAAAATAAATAGACTTTTTTGATATATTTTCACATATTATACATTATTTGTACTCTAACATGATACATACTTCGAGTCTGTAGTTGTTGTATTTTTCTTGTAAAAAATTCATTACCCACGTAAGGTTCTCAGACATGAGCAGCATTGCAGACGATAGACGAATAAGCGCCTTCCTTGGCCGGGCGGTGGGGGCGGGCGCGGAAGTAAAAGCCTTTTGGGGTTGTTTGACTTTACTTGAAGCTATGTAATTGAATATTATACCAGCTCTGCAGGAGCAGAAGAAAGAGGAGGAAGGGTTGAAAATTCACGAGAGGAAATTCCTCCATCTCGAGTCTACAGTCTACAGCCGCCAAAGAGTTGAGATTTCCATGGTAAAATCCACCGGAAGTGTGTTTACCCATTATTGTAGGTTGTAGGAGGTTTCCTGGCGCGAGCTTACAGAGTTGGATCCTATCCGCTGCTATCCCGGAAAATAGCTGGCAGTCCAACGCGAAAACCCTCAGGCAACTCCATCATTTCCGACCCAACCAGATACATGTGCTTTTTTTCGTTTGCCCTACTCATAAGATACCCTGTTAAGTCTATTTGACTTTCCCGGCATCTCTCTATCAACCCTTCTGCCATGTCAATAATTAATTCTCTTTTATTCATCTGGCTGATAATAATAACTCAATAAAGGTTAGAATTTTGAGATAAGAGATCAAGAAACCTCAGGAGTCTGGTTTTTGGACAAACAATTATTATCATTCTGTTTCTCATCTTCTAAAATCAAATCAGCTGTCTTTACAGAAATTTTTAAATGGGCGATCATTCGATTAAAATTAAAATGATGATTACAACTCTCAAAGACTTTTTGTTGCAAAATTGTCCAAAAATTTCCATTTTTACATAATTGTTTTCTCTTATTAATTCCAATTACCTGTGATCTATTTTTAATTATTATCAAAAAACTGTGATATTAGTTGTAATCTTCAAATCATACCTTTAATTAATCAATTTTAACCCAAATTTTTTCTCAAACCTTCCTCAACTCGAAATATTAATTACTTTGAGAATTATTGCCCCTTTCTTCTCAAGTCCTCAGTGACTTAAGTACTGAAAGCGTCCTTTAATTCCCAGCTAATTAATAAACTTTAGCCATCTAGTCGGGGATCTGTAAACAGATAGCATCTCTTTTTCTTGAGTCTAGAGCAGAGTTTATCCGCCCGCTTAAAAGAAGTAAAAGGACACTGGGGATTTTTAGCGTTTTCAGCCTCTCTCATCCGTCGTATTCGCCCCAGAATCAAAAGTAACTCAAAGACACTTATTTCCTTCCCACAATTACTTCTCGTTTACCTTTCCAGTTCCAGCGACATCGACATACTAATTTATTTATTTGTTTATAAAACTCCGTTTAATTTTTCGGTCGACGTTGAAAATCCGGTGAGTAAATCACTTTGGGCGTCCAAAATGTTTGCTTTCTATCCAACGCAAAGTTAGTCCTAGGATTCAAAGGTGCCGTGTGCTCTAAATTACCGGGTACAGCAATAACTCGAGAGTTATGGTCCCAGATAACAGATAGCAAGTTGTTTGATTTCACAAAAGCCGGCTACATCCTCCGTCTCACCGTCGTAAATATTTATTATCATTATCATGCTAGATAATAATAACTTGTTTATGTTTATGATCATCATCATTATTTATTAATTTAATTTTCGGTCTTGTGTTTGCTCTTGGATGTTGTGCACATGATAATGCCTCTCTGATACACAAAAGTACACACTCGACCCAAGAACAGTTCACACGCAAGAACACACAATGACACATTGGCTCGTCCAACCGGACGTGCTTCCGGTCGCGTGGACGCCTTCGTTACCTGGAGAGGACTCGCGGTTCGGGTTAAGCGCGTGAACCTTAATTATGGGTCGTTTATCAAGACGAAGGCGCGTGCTGAAGCCCAGTAATTGTTGTTTGCTGGATGACCATCTATTCTACTGACAGTCAATATCGCTGAGACATGCTTAATGCTTCAATTATTAATAAATAAGTACTCTTGCTCGTTGAAGAATTAGTGGGGGTAAGATATATCACTCTTTTACGATGTGAGTTTTTTTTTAAGATCTTTAGTGTGTATCAGGTCTACGTTGGCTATTAAAACACTAACAGTAAATATTTGATGAATGTTTGGCAATTTGTTGGAACTTTTCTTTATTTTAAATTAATAATATTGATAATTTTATTTTAAATAAATTCACAAAAAATTTTTTGATTAAAAAGTGTAAGCTTTTTACTTAATTATAATTCCATATTGCTCCATATATTACCCTTGCTAATCGTTTCAACAATTATTAAATGTTTATTCTTAGAGACTTGGCTGTGCAAACAATTGTATCAATTCAGAGTGATAAAATTCACATTGTACAATGACAATATTGATAATAGTAAACACTAAAATATTGATATAGCAGCAAGCACCAGAGTATAAAGAATAAAGAATAAAGATTGACGGGGGAGAAAGAGAGAAAGAGCTCGCAGAGTAGCTGGATCGAGAAAAGGAAATAAGTTAAAACGACACGACACATTAAACGGTGGTTGAGTTACATAAGCGTTATAAATATTTGCCAGAATAGTTTGCCGTGATTATTTGTCATAAATTAACCGCAAAAAGTCTCCTTTACCAAATAAATATATACCTCACAAATAAATAAACAAAGCATCTAAATACTATTACAATAAAAAAAAAATATTTTGATAAACATATGTTTGATGAGCGATGTGTGATGTGTGAAGTATGATAAGTTAGGCGCTCACCTGATCAGATGTAATGGCTCATCCACTAATACAGACCGAGTGAGTTTGGCCTTGGTGCTCTTGTCCTCTCACTTATTCGATTGAGAATCCTCTATCCTCTGTCCTCTGTGTGCTTTTAATTTAGCAGGCGGCAGGCAAATGTTTGCACCACTCCCTTTCGATCGTACAATCGTCCCTCATTCTCGACTATCCTGGTGGTTATACTCTGGCTCTCCATTGACCTCCAGCTCCAGCTCCGGCTCCGGCTCCAACGTATTCAACCCTTGTCTCCTCTTCTGGCTCTTTCCCTCTGGTTCACATGCTGGTAGCTGGTAGTTTAAGCCCTGTAGCCTGTACCCACCAGACTAGATCGCAACGGGTGAATATATTGGCCAACTTTGACCACAGTACCGAGTCGTCCGAGTAATCTATGTAAATACTCCCAAAGTCGTCCATTGGAAATCAATTTGCAGGCTTATAATAATTCACTTTTATTCCCACGAAGCACCACTTGTAATTTTGTTTGATTGTCTTGCACACATTAACCTGGATGACCTGAAAAAAAATAAAATTACTGTTTAAACAACCGAAGATTAAATTTGAAATGGCGATGGAAATTTTACAACGACATGTGCCTATCCTGTCTGGACAAAAAAGGACCATTTGACCGATGAAATGGAAGTAGATCACTTAAAGCTACTAAAAATTTGCAGAATTGACAAAATTGATTTCAAATAGGTCATTTTTGGACTTAAAATAAGTCCAAAGAATAAGTATGTTGAGTTTCATCAAGATTACTTGAGAATTATTGATACAGCTTAGTGAAATGTTTAAAAAGTTCAATTACAAGGATAAGTGCAATAGATTTTTAACGAAGAAAATGACTCCAAAATAAATGACCGAAAATTATTGATGATAAACAGAACGATGAAGAAGTAGAGCAAACTGAAGAAGGATTAAAAAGACACCAGAGGATTTAAGCAGAGTCGAAGACGAACAAGTGTTTGCATTACCTATGGCTTAAACTTGTACTTGTACTTCTGTATCGAATAATATTGTCGTTAGCAATAAAACACGTATGTTTGATAAACGGGTTGGTGGGTAGCAGGAGTTTCCCGGGAGAGTCGAGAGTGAGTGGTTTACTCTGGATACATACAAGTGTTTATACTTGAGTAGACTAAAAATAAAGGGTGGAGTTTTTAAAATGCAGTAATGGCAACGGTACTTACGGAAATTAGACCTGAGGTGCACAGATATGAGAGAAACTAATGTAAGACCGTGGATCCAGATCAGGGATGAGAAGGGAGTATTTTCCAGCGGTGGTAGTGTATGCCGCAGCAAATATTTGCGTGTCAACACAGAAGCTTGCGTTTAGTTCCCCTGCTTATGCTGCGGCGCCGTCGCTCAGAGCAACAGCAACAGCAAGAGCAACAGAGTTATTTTTCAACCCTATTTATGCTTTGCTGTTTATTGCTTTAATCAGATGTCGCTGGTTTTTGAGGTTTGCTGTTCTGTCATTTCTTCATTATTGCACTTTGGATAATAAAGAAAGAATACTCGAATAAGTTCATCAAGCGTTGTAAAAATAAACCATTGATGTCTTGACGGAACACGAGAATCGTCATCGACGACCTCGAATTCAATTATCACCTTAATAACTTCCAAGTGAGGGGAACAGAAGGGGATAACTATTTCCTGAATGATGAATAACATTACGTTGGTGATGATCCGTGACCTCAATCTACTCAAGTATTTTTTTTAAACGTAGTAAGTAAATCGAAATTGTAACAACAAGCAAGCGGAGGTTTGATCAAGTGTCATTGATGACGACAGAGAACAAAAATAGAAATAACAAGACTATTTGGCAGCCGAATTGGAAGTGGATATTTCAGAGCTACTAAAAACATGCAGGATTGTTAGAATGAATTAAACTTCATCAAATAAGTCATTTTTGGCCTAGAAAAATGCGGAAATATGAAAATTATAGCTTATTTAATAAGCTTTCTGATGAATTTTACACAAATTTGACAACTCGTCGCATTCAAAAGGTATTTAAAAAAGAACTATAAAAAGTTTTATGGCTTGCTATAAATAAATTATTCTAAAATTTTATTTGAGAATAATTTTATATGCAGAAATTTTTGAAAACTTTGAATGTAATTTTTACAAGATGTTTTTCAGTACTAATTTATTTTTTTTAGTTAAAAATGTATAAATGTGAACCAACTTCGACGATCTGACTAAAAAAATATCAAAAATTCTGTCATAAGGAAAAATGCAATAAATTAGTAAAATTTCTCCAAAATCTCCTGAAAACGCAATTCCAAATTAAATGAACAAAATTAGAAACAGACTAGATTGGTACACATGAAAACGAAACGTAATCCGTGTCTTTGTTGCGCTTTTGACCCCGGGACCCGGGACCTGTACACTATTCACTACACACTAGGTCGATGTCTGTCTGGTCTGTGTGCACGACTGTGTTTGTCCCGTGCAAACTTTGTTTTTGCAAATAGAACCACGTGTTCCTGGCACCCTGACCATCGCTCTTATTCTCTTTTTCTGCTGTCCTTATCCGGAGTAAGAGTATCCGGACTTTTTGCCCCTGCACCCCCGACACGCGACAGGTGCCTAGACCGCGGATTAAAGTTAAGTCGCTTCTATCTTTCTGCTGATGAGTGAGGTCATCAATTCTCGGATCTGTTTTGGTCCCGATTTAGGAAGAAACAATCTCAAGTTCAAAAACAGGTTCTGGAATCTCAAGATGAGGATCGGACCGATCTTGAAAGCTTAAACTGGTCAGCGTTGATGCTAGATGTCATGAGTTTCATTTTTATTTTTGTCGTAAACAACGGTACCCGAAACAATGGAGCTCTGAACATAGACGCGTGCTCTACAGATTTTATTTTTGAATTTTAACATCCAAGCAGCCAAGGATAATATTCGAAAGTGATGAAAGAATGGTCTACGGTACAGAGCAAGAGCATATGGACAGCGAAGTTACTTGACGACACGAGTGTGTAGTAAGAGGCTTCCAAGGAGTCAAAAGGTGAAACGTGGGCAGATGTATATACTAATTGAAGGGACCCGAGGAGGTCTACGGTAGCCGGGACTCATGATTAACACCTCGAGACCTGGACCACACGCAGCGTTTGATCATTCTTACTCTTGTATTTTTATTCTGCGTTTAGTTGCGTCTCATGCCTTCACTTACTATTACTTCACACTCTGTTACTGGTCTATCCACTTTGAGTGTTTGTGCTAGAGATATTTTTTCAAATTCAATTATATTTTTTTACTTTATGCAAAGAACAGTTTAAAGTACTCTTTATACAATACAGTTGTTTCAAGAAAAAAAACTAGACAACTTACAGTTAATAATTAATAAGAGTAATTAACTGTTGATAAATCCAATGATTAAATAAATTTTTTTTCATATTTACTAAACTGTTTATTGAATAAAAATTAACTAACAATTAATAAATCATTTATTAGAACTGCTAATAATTTTTTTTGTTAACTTATAATAAATATTTGTTAATTAATTGATAACAAATATAATTTTCTTCCCAAAAATATTCATTAAAAATAGAATCTTATAATTAAAAGTAAATATCTTATCATCTTCAGTAATTTAAAAATCTTTTTCTCTTAAAAAAAAAAAAAAAAAAAAAAAAGGATAAAATTTATTATTGTATTTCTACCAGTTGTTGTTGAATTGTGTCCAAATATCGAGAGCTTTTTCCAGGAACTAAAAGAAGAAAAGGGCGCGAGTCTCGAGGGCAAAAGCCTGCCAAGGGATTCTATTAGTACAAAATTTCCGAGTTGGAAGAAAGTTTACACAACTCTTTTGTGTTTTATTTAGTATTTTACAGTTGGTATTGACGGTGGGTGCCATTACGCACTCAAAAACTCGAGACCGGCTGGCCTGGAATCTGGAGCCTCGGATTCGGCTTTCTGGCTCAACAAGACTTGGACACTTAAAAAGCAAATTCATAAATTCAAAAACAAGCAAATTGTTCCTCGAAGATTCTCAATGACCTCATCGCTTTAAAGCCGATCTTGCAAGTTTTAAACTAAAACTCTTCCTCGAGAATATGTGTATGAATATATGTATATTCCTCGCATGATAGAGTGGATGGTTCGCGCCCAACCCTCTCGAGTCCTCTCGAGCACCGAGCTGAGAGTCAAGAGGACCTTCTTCTCATCTGCATGGGTGGTCCTTTCTTCTTACGCATGCATTATATAAGTTCTCTGTGACGGAGAAAAGAATAACCGAACCCAAGAGTGACTACTCCGATCTCACCGACGGTGTCTGACCTCCAGCCTTCCGTTTGCTCACTCACCTCCTCATTTTTCACTTAATTTTTATTTTTGAAAATTACCGGCCATCAGCGAGATGAGAATTAAACTTTTCAAAATTATTTTCTTGGTTCAAGAATTTTTTTCTTGATTCAAGTTTATTTTTTTTCTGTACGACATTAAAGTTAGCAGTTACTTAACAATTTTAAAATTTTTTCCGAAAAATTATTTTTAAAAAAAAATTAATTTTAAGAAAAATTTTTTTTGCCATAATTTATTTTTTTAAATTGTCAAATATCTGTTAAATTAATTATAATTTTTTCTGTGTATCTCCTGTCACTAAATTAACATCTCATCCGTTTTCGGTTTACAACTCTTGCATCATATAGAATGTAAATGTATTGTTGGACGACATAGATAACGACAAGTCCTCATAATTCTCGATGATGTGCTATTACTATGTATGATAGTGAATACGGAGGGCAGTAAGTAGAGGCAATATGGCCGATGCATCATGGCGTGTCGTGGTGGTAGTTGTAGTAGTCGACATTTAGTTCGCGGACACGAACGTTGGGCGCAGGACTTGGCTTGTATTGGGGGAGAGGGCTGGAAACACGTTGCCTGCTTTCTACAGATAACGACGGACTCTATATCCTTCTACTCCTATTTCTATCCTCGTTAGTCCTTGCTTCCAACTTCGAACTTGTCTTCTTCCCCTTGAACATATTAGAAGCTCGGATCTCTCCTTTCCCAAATTTGCTATCCTGATTTCTGTGACCGGCGTTAAGCCAGATCGATCATCCCTCGACCGCTGTCTGATAAATTCATGAAGCTTATGATTGACAGTCATTTTCATATCATTCTTCATTGTCATTTAATTTAATTCAACTAAAAAACAATTATTTATTTATTTGACGAAATAGCTCAAAATTTAGGCCAATTAAACTATGCAAATAAATAATATTTAATTTTATTTTGATACTTATTTAATCACTCGGAATCACCGATCAATCAGCGATGATGAGTCGAGTTTAAAAACAAAAATAGGAGATAATAAAAATGATAAATAAATGAAAAAAAAAAAAAAAAAATTTATGTACAAAACGGCATATCGGTTAATTATGTATGTGAGCTATATTTGAACGGAATTTCGCACATTATTACCTCGTCTGTATAATATGTATGTATGGATGTATATATGAAAGATCGATTTGCATACGGGGCAAGGCTCACTCATCTCTCTTTCTCTCGTCCTCTGTCCCTCATTGGGAGAAACAAACACCGAGAATTTAAAACGCGACTCCAGTTTTATAAATAATGTTTGCACAATTTATCCCCGTTTTTACCACGTGGTAAATTTACACATACCGCGGCGATAATTTCGACAAAATATTCAGTCATGTTTTTAACCATTGCTCTTTCAATGTATTAATTGTTTTTTAAATTAATTTGTCATCATTTCCGAGAGTAAATATTATATTTTTTAAATATTGGGTGAAAAAACAGTATCTAGTTATTAACATTATTATTATTCTATTTATTCTCCTTTATTGTTTAATTTTGTTTATTTATTTATTTATTCCATCACCATCAGTGATATTTTTTATTTTATCCAACTGGGTACCGCCATCTACTGAGCACAAGCTAGCACCCCCGATGGTTTCTGAAAAATATTAATTAATCGTTATATTTATTCTTCAAATAATATTTGTTTGCTGAAAATTTATGGGTAATTTCCCAACAATTAGCATATTTATCCGCTAATTATCTCGTCATTCAATTACTGTAAACTGTGGACGTATCTTTTTTTTTTTTTTTTTTTTTTTTCAATTTTTAATAAAAATTTCCAGGATTAATAATTAATAAGATCATTTTTCTTTGCGATATTTTTGGTATTTATTTATCAATCATGTACAGAATAAAAATTTTTAAATTCAATTTAGAGGACTTAGTGCCATCTATTGGATTAATATTGAAATAGAAAGTTACCTACAATATTTTAACAATAGGAAGAAATCTAAAATCGAAATTTTAGCGTAAAATATTTGTACAAATAAATATAAAAAGTAAAAAAAAATTAATTATGATTAAAAAATATGAAACATTATTTTACCAATATTAATTTATAGAAAATTAGTTAGCAATTTATGTAAATAATATCTTGAGTCATTAAAAAATAATCTAAAAAGATTACTTCAAAAGTCAAATAAGAAAAAATAATTTTAGCTTTTGGTAAGTCTCTCCTGCTTCTTCTTTTCTGCCAACCCACTTTGAAATGCATAGGTAATAACTGCCGCAAAATCCTTAAATAACTTTCTGTAATTATTTTTATCACTGAGAATCTGATAAATGATTGGATCCTCTAAGTATTTGGCTCTCTGACTAACATCAGCTACAATAAAATCACGATACGTGACACCACATTTAATATCCCTCTGCTTTGTCAATTCCAACTCGTTAAAATCAACTTTTTTTTTATATTTCGGATTTGCCTTTTCATAAGCACAAGTAAACTTAAAATATTCTTGAGGAACACAAACAGCGCCTGAAGTGTACAGCCTAAAAACATGAGGCACGACAACAGAGAGTAGGGTAAAACGGTCATCTATTCTGCGCTCTTCGTCTGCTTCCTCGATTTCTTCATCAGTTTCATAGCGATTTTCGACAAGTTGACTTTCAAAAACGTAAGCGATAGGGAGAAATCCTTTTGAACATTTAGCCAATATATCAGCTCCGTTGTCAATTAGTCTCTTTATGGATTCAACTTGTCGGTACCGAAAAGCAACATGGACAGCAGTTCTTCCGTATTTATTCCGAAGCTCAAGTTCTGCGCCATTTTCAAGGAGAATATCAATACATTTGTCGGCATTCCATCGGGCAGCTCTGTGAAGCAGTGGTCTCTTCGCATCGGGATTGTTTATCAATTCCTTGTAAATCCTTTGTTTCAGGAGGTCGTCACCAGACAATTTGTTGAGATAATCAAAAAAAAGCTTGAATCTAAAATACCTGTGGAACTCAACTGTCCATTCAAAAATGTAGACAGCGTCTTCAAAAGTCAACTTGAAGTCTATGTGCAGAATGAGATTAAGGAAGTATTGTTCATCGGGCAAATTCACCGTAATGCTGATTGGCTTTAGACCATCGAAATCGAGTTTGTTGACATCAGCACCTCGCAGAAGAAGTAGATTGACAGCTTCAAGTTTGTGCGACGCACAGGCAAAGTGCAGCAATGATGATGATTTCATCGCACCACAAATTTCATACATTGCGTTCACGTCTACTCCATGACTCAAAAGTTCATCAAGAATGTCATTGTGATCGTAATAAATAGCAGCATGAACAGGGTAGAAACTGTCAGCGTAATAGTGGTAATTATCGGGCAAATCAAATTTTTTATAATCTGGATTAGCTCCACCTTCCAAGAGCATTTTGACCATTTCTAAATCTCCATTTCTGCAGGCAATGTAAAACGGCGATCTACTGCAGTTTGAAATATTCAGGTTCACTTTCCGTATTATGAGAAGCTTTAGTATTTTGTGTAATTTTTTTGTGACTACAGTTTGAAGTATCTTATGAATATTATTTGATTTATTTAGGTTGATAATATAACATTTGGTTAGAAGTTTCTCTAGAAGTTCTAGATAATTCGCTTGTAGCAAATTCCAAACCAACCTCATGTAAACATTAGGAATTATTGAATCTTCGGAGACGAAGCTAACTAGCGTTTCAAGTATTTCAACGGAAACCGCGTGCATCGCTAAATCGAAAGGAGTTTTATTATTTACACTCTTACAGTTTATGAGATAAGGTTCTTCTGTCAACAGTTTCTTAAGACGTTGAATATCGTGAGTTCTTGTTGCCGTAATTACTGCTTTGTATCCGTAACAAGCCATCGTTTTCTGAAATAAAAAATTTATAATCATAAGTTAATCAATTTTTATGTATTAAAATTGTTACAAAAGATAACCTTTTTTCTTATAATCTCAACGCCAATAATTTTGAAGAAATTTATAGAAAATTTATAAAGTAATTTTGTATAAACTAATTTTTTTAAAAAAGCTTTTAATAAATTAACAAATTAATTTCTAAATCATGCCATGATTTTCGGTTGTAAGATTTGTGCCACGTGGCACACATTAATTACTAAACTTCTGTTAAACCAAACAGACTATTGTATTAATATAAAAGCTTATAAGCTTAATCAATACAAAATATTAAGTTTAATTATTACAAAAACTTATAAATAAAATACTTACATTTTTTTTTAATTAATTATAATTTTTGGCTGAGATTTATACGAGCACAGTATTTCGATTCGAGCTTTGATAAGAATACTGAAGCTTATAGAAGCTTATCTATAGTTTGGAATGTTGCAAAATTTTGGAAATTGACAGTTGTCAGCTTTCAGTATCATTAATTTGGGCCCACAGTTGCAATTTTACCTTCGCCGATAAAGAAATTGGAAGGGAAGTATAGTTCATCAAATTTTTCAAAGTTAATATTTTAACAATTTTAAATTACTCACTTTAGAATGCTTTTTGCAATTAAAATGTCCTGGTATGTACTTCTTTTAATAACTTACTATATTTTTTTACTGTCAAGGTTCGATATATTGTTGCGATAGATTTAATAAAATTTATAAAGTTAATTTTATTTAACAAAAAAATTTATTCCCAAAAATTGCATTCTTAATTTTTTAAAATTTCTTCATGTCAATTTTTTTTAACCATAATGTATTTGTATGACATTAAAGTTAGCTGTCACTTGACAATTTTTTAATTTTTTTTGACAAATAAATTTGCTCAAAAAAATTATTTTTGAAAAATTGCATTTATAGTTTTTTAAAATTTCTAAATGTCACTTTTTTTTTTTTTTCCATAATTTATTTGTCACAAAAATTCTTAAAATTTTTAAATATCTTTTACATTAATTTTTATTTTTACTGAACACATTTTCTTCAAGATTTTTTCTTCTTTTTACTCTAAAAATCCACTAAATAAATTTTAATTTCCACATCTAAGAACTGCGCATGAATATAATTTATATATTTCAACAAGAACTTGGCAGCTAGTGACATTTGTCCGTTGACTGCTGGCAATAAAGGAAACTACTTTAATCTTCAACAAAATTTCTTTACTTACTGCAGTCTTGCAAGGAACTCTTACTTAACAATCGTCGCTCAATCAAAATTCTAACTTTTCAGAAAAAAAAAAAAAAAAAAAAAGC
>JZSA01003277.1:0-16819 GCA_000956155.1 Cotesia vestalis
ACTTTTCAAAAAAAAAAAAAAAAAAAATAGCGACAAACAAAACGTAAATAACGCGTGTTGATTTATTTGTAAAATAATGTTAATGTAAGAAGAAATCAGTGATGACAGTACTCTCACTGTTATTAAAACAAGTAAAAACAGTATCAAGTTATGTTCAGCCCCGAGTAAGTATTCAAATTAATAATATTTAACCTCTTTATATAAGTTTCCAATATTGACAGTAAGCATATATTTTTTTTTTTTAATTTCTTGAGTATTAAAAAAAATATAAGAGTAAACAAATAAAAAATTAATTTTTTATTTTTTTATAAAAAATTTTTATAATTTATTGAGCAACTTGCTGTCAAAAATTAAAACAATGTCAATTATCTAAGTTAGGTTATTTTTTATCATTTTTATAATTATGATTATGACACTAAAAAATCAGCAGACATGTGACAATTTTTTTTTCATTTTTATTATAATTTAATTACAAAAAAATTTATTTTTAAATACTTTGCACCGTAATTTTTTATAATAAACTATAAGAAAATTAAATCAGCTGACATTTTGAAATTTTGATAATTTATTTTATTAAAAAAAAAAAAAATTAATGTAGAAAATTTTTGAAATTATTTTTTAAAAAAATTTCTGCAGTTTGAATTTAATTGATAATGAAAATAAAAAATTATTAATTAACTTCGGCTGAGTTTAGTATCATGCAATTTAATTATAAAAAACCAAAAAATTGACAGATGTCTGTAAATTTCATAATTAATTTATACTAACACCACTAATAATTTCAGAACTTATCAAAAACTGCATCAGACGCAGTAAAGTGGAAACGAGTAAAACAATACACAGACGCAGCAATGCCAGCCTCTAGAGCAGACCCGGTGATAACCAAGCTGGACACGCCCGAATTCCGTTCAATATTTTCCCCGGAGCTGGAAACTTTGGTCTCACTATTCAAAAAACACAACCATGAAATCAGAATCGCCGGCGGAGCAGTCCGGGACATTCTAATGGGAATAACTCCCAAGGACCTGGACTTCGCGAGCACCGCGACTCCAGACGAGATGAAGCAGCTGTTCACCTCGGAGGGGATCAGAATGCTGAACACCAAAGGTGAGAAGCACGGGACCATAACAGCTCGGATAAATGACGCCGAAAACTTTGAAATCACCACGCTGAGGATCGACGTGGTGACTGACGGCCGGCACGCGGACATCGAGTTCACGACCGACTGGAAGTTGGACGCGAGTCGCCGCGACCTGACCATAAACTCGATGTACCTGGACCTGGACGGGCGAGTGTTCGACTTCTTCTTCGGCTACGAGGACCTCAAGAACAGAAGGATCGCTTTTGTCGGAGACCCGGCCACCAGGATCCAAGAAGACTTCCTCAGGATCCTCAGGTACTTCAGGTTCTACGGCAGAATCGCTGAAAACCCCGGCAACCACGACGAAGCGACCATCAAAGCTATCGTGGACAATGTCGAAGGCTTGGAGAGAATTTCCGGCGAGAGGATCTGGATGGAGTGGAGCAAGATCTTGGAAGGGAACTTCGCGGTGGAGCTCACGCTCAAGATGCTCGAGTGCAACATGGCCCAGTATATCGGCTTGCCGGCGCACCCTGACCTGGAGAATTTTAGAAAAATCTGCGAGCGAGCTCACGCTGCTGGACACAAGCTCCATCCCATCACCATGATCTCCGCCATGCTGAAGAATCCGGATGACGCGATGAATCTTCACGAAAGATTGAAGCTCTCCGCTTACCAGAGAGACCTGGCTGTCTTTGTGACCACGCACCGCGATGACGAGCTCAAGCCCTATCCGCTCTATCCCTTTCAGTGTCAGCTGCTCAAGTCGAACAAGCCGATAGTCACCAAGGAGTACATAAAGGAAGTCATCAAGTACCGAGGAAACTTCGAGCTTCTCAAACCCTTTGAAGAGTGGAACCCGCCCAAGTTCCCGGTCAATGGTCACGATCTCAAGCCACATGTCCCTTATTCAGTTCTGATAGCTCACACGATCAACGCTCTCAAAGACTCCTGGCTTCTCGACGGCTGCAAGACCTCCAAGGAGGAATTGATGAAACGCGATCCTGATATTGTCGTCGCGTTGCAGGAAAAGTACAAGCCGCTGATTGAAAAAATTAAAAATAAAGAAAAGCCAAGCAAGAAAAAAGGAAAATTTTAATTGTTATTATAAATAGATGTAATTTATTTTTAATTAACAATTTATTCTCAAATGATACACTTGATTCCTATCGTACCGAGGGAAGCTCACGGAGATTTCACTTGAGCTTCTTAAAACTTTATTTTAAATTATAATAAATATAAACATTAAAATTTAAGTTACTTAGAAGCTTTGGGGGAATTTAAATAATTATTTCATACTGTTGTATGACCTCAAGTTTGAAAGAAATAATCGAAGCTCTTGGTTATTCAATTAGGTGAGCTTAACATCGATTTGAGTGTTGCTTTTTTGTACGATAAATTCCAACAAAAGATATTAAATTGTAAAAAATATAATAAAAAATAAAATGATTTTTTTATTACAGTTGAATAGAAAAGAGTCTTCGTTTTATGAACCTGAATACTTTCCGATAATGTTTCGTTCCTTTTTTGTGTTCGCCTCGTTGATTCTATAATAACTGAATTGCCTGGGATTCACTGTCGCTTCTTCATCCTTTATCCGCTGCTTCGGGGTTAAAACCGAAGCAAGTCAAGTCTTTGGTGAAATAATGAATAATCCGTATTAAGAGTCACTCTTTAAAGATATAATGCACTTTTCAAAGCAAGAAGCTAATCCTTAACTTTCAAGATAAGATTAATTTATCATTTAATTAATCTCGACCTACATTCAATTGATTGATGTACATTACTATTATGAAATGTGCTGATAGGTGCTTAATCAACACGAATGTTACATTGTATTAGTTGGTAATTTTAAAGAAGTGGCTTGTTTATTTTTGGCGATGAAAAATTTAATTATTGAGGTGATCAGATTCTTCTTCTTTGTAAATTTTCTGATGAAAAAGATTAATTAAACCTGCCAAAAAAATTTTTTTTTACTTTGTTTTTAAATTCTATAAATTTACAAATTTTTTCTGCATTTACTTAATATTTTAGTAATTTAAAAAGTCTTTAATATAAAATTTTAACTTTTGATCAATTTTAAGGTAATTTATTAATTTTTTATCATTAATAAATTTTTTTATACTGCGGATTAAAAGTAGAACAATTAAAAAAATTCAATGAATTATTAGAAATGATAAAAAATTTTTTATGAATAAAAAAAAAAAAAATTATTTATTTTAAAATTACAAAAATAAATATAAATATAGAATTTTCTAAATTTTTAATGAAAGATTCCAAAATCAGGCCTAAAGAAGCATAAAAAACTAAAAAATTAACTAATAATTAAATTAATCAATTTCTTAAAAATGAAAAAACTACAAAACTCGAATTCTATACAATTACCAAAACTTTTCATCAATAAATTCATACAAGTAACAAAAAAAAAACAAAAGTTACGTTAAAATTCTTTCACCTACAAATAAAAAAAAAAAAAAACTTTTCCACAAGCCCCGATTTTTCCAACAGTTATTAACCCGACAAGTTTTATTAAAAGGCAATAGAACTTTGGTTAACTGCAGCTAACCATTATTACCGCATTAGCGATTGTGAATTTAAAAGGGTTTAAATCAGCTGTCGAAGAGAAGCGATGAGTTTGAAGGGTCGTCATGTGGATAATTGAAAGTGCATTGGACGACCGGGCTCTACTAACACCGATCAATACATATATTTATTTATATATGAATTTTCACCATATTCCATTGGATATAGAGTACGGAACAAGCTATGTACTTCATACTACATACGATGAGTATAGATACGAGTAGATATATTTAACGGATCGATGTTGTGTGTTATGTGTCTATACCACGTGCTCTTTGTTTCCTGTCCTCGTAGAGCCACGCCAGGTGACAAAACTCATATCAAAATTTTCCGATAAAAAGCAAATCAGTCCCGAAAATGAAAAAAAATTAAATCTAGCTGGCCAAACACGATAGCACTGATGGAATTTAAGTAGCCGGTAACAATCAACAGCGGGGGTGTGAACACGAACATGAACACAGGAGCTATTAGAGACAGGAACTCGCCTCTATCTACTGGATAGAAAATAGAAGCAGAAGCATGTGATAGAGGCGAGTCCAACAAAAGAGAGTTTCAATTGTCGGGGAGGGCTCTCGTTAGACTGTAATAACAATTTAATGAAGCTCCATTAACTCCGGGTGGATGAAAATTTGTACTTGTGTATACCAGACGCTTGTCAATTGTAGAGCTAAGCGGGACACACTAATTACGGGTAACTACTAACTGCTGAGAAAATTGGATTCCGCCGCTACACGTGATGTGCAGAGAGAGAGAGAGAGAGAGGGAGAGATCAAAGTCCTGGACGGGGTATGTTACGGCTGGTGCCGGACGGGGTTGCTTCTCTCCGAGAGAAAACAACACCTATTTCAAGCTATTCCTTCTCCGTCTTTCGTTGTTCATTGGTTTTTTACGGCGACTTCTCGTCTTTGAACAATGACTCAACGTTCCAGGATTTCGTGACCCGGAGTTGAATTAACTGCTCGCTGCCAGTCTCACTGCCGCTTTTTTCCTAACCGTTTTATTTCATTTCTACTTCCAACTATTTTTTTTTTTCTTCCTTCCTACTTTGGCTCTTTTTCGCCCCAAATTTCTTTCTATTCATATACACACCAATGAAAAATTTTTAATTCTTTAATTTGTAAGCAAAAATTATAAATTTAATTTTTTTATTCAACTCTTGAGATTGAAAATTGAAGAATAATGTGTTGATGCGGCAGTAATGATTTTAAATTTCTTTCTTTTCATTTTTAATACTTTTTACAGGATTAGAAATATCAAAATATTTTTAATAAATATTTTAACTAATCCATAAACTTTCTAAAGAATTAAAAAATTTTTTTATCAATTAAAAAATTTCAAAGTTTACAAAATTAAAAGCTTTGAAATTTTTTTGTTCACTACAAAATAAAAAAAAAAAAAATAACTCAATTATTTCTTCAATCTATTATCCGCAATCCTTATAAAAACCCACCTACACTCAAACGAATCTATAGTGAGGAGTTTGTGTATTCTTTATGAAAACTCAACCCACGTTTTCCTCAATTGTTGGTTCCAATTCTGTAGCTGGACTGTAAAGAAAACTTAGATGGCTGTACAGATTTAAAAAGACTTTCGGAATACATTATAGGATCGACGTCTAACATCCTCGGTTTCGCTGGACAGTTTTAAGATCTGGAGTTTCCCAAGTCCAAAGTGAATCGCAAAGTCTCCACACAATACTGTCACGTTTAGCAAAAAAAACTTTAAGAAATGAAAAAGCAAACTGCCAGCCGGGATTTGTTGGTCAAAAAAGCAGAGAGAGCTTTTGGTGAATCCTCTTCTGGGGAGCTTCAGCTTCAGCTCTGGCCCTGGATCCAGAGGCTTGTGGTCTCTAGTCAACAACTGGTCTGGAATTACCAAGATCCTCCCTTTGTTGTGCTCGATCAGCTCTGCCCGCGATCCTGCTGTCACCGTTGTTCGGCATCAGGACAATGGCTTTCCCTTTGAGCGCGACTATATTGGATCAGACGGCTTGCTCTCAGGCTTCCCTTGGAAATTAACGTACGAGGCGTACACAGGAGGCTGGGGTTGTGAGGTGTCAGCGATACTATCCCCGGAGAAGGCCCATAATGTCACCGATAATGGAAACAGTGGTGACAGCGCTGGGGATCCTGGATAATGCTCATCGAGGACGGCTCGACGATAAATTCTCCAAATACAGACTACCATTCGCGTGTTATTTCTCATCCCTTATTCGCAGACCGCCAACTGCATATATTCGATATATCCTATATATATACCTTCCGTTACCACTGTCAGACACACGCTCCAAGCTCATTACTCTTGTCACAAGAGCACAATAACGATCGGTATAATTATTGTACAATAATCCTGACGTTAAATAATCATAAACAGTCGCAGTCGGTACTGCGATGCCTATTTATTATTTAAATACAATAATAATCGCGTTTAACTCTCTCCGATTTCGTAACAGGCTTCATTAGTAACTCGCTATAAAATACTCTTTTTTTTTTTTTTTTTAGGGATATCGAGCTTTTGTTAAATAATCATAAACAGTCGCAGTCGGTACTGCGATGCCTATTTATTATTTAAATACAATAATAATCGCGTTTAACTCTCTCCGATTTCGTAACAGGCTTCATTAGTAACTCGCTATAAAATACTCTTTTTTTTTTTTTTTTTAGTGATATCGAGCTTTTAACTTATTACGTTCAATATTTCAAAGCAATTTAGCTAAAAAAAAAAATCCATGACATTTAAAACAATTTTTTTTTTATTACAGAAATAACTTACACAAAATTCGTATAAATTTTGGACTAAATTCAATCTAAAATTAAAAAATTAATTTCAAAAAATTATTATTACTTGCAATGTTTTTTACTATTATAAATATTTATTAATTAAAAATTTTTTGATATATTTGAATAGTAAAATTATAATTTTTCGGCTTAATTTTTTTTTTTTTATGATAAAATTCAGGATGTCAAAATCAAAACGAACATATTTTTTTTTTTTAATAAATAATTCAACATTTTAACAGTATTGGTCTTATATCATCAATCATGAGGTATCTATGTAACAAGTCACAAGCATCAATTACTTTAATTAATCGAAATACTCCAATTAGCCTCCTTTTTGTATTGAAGCGCAAGCTTGCAGTAATGACAGATACATTGGTGCTGTTTGATTTATATTCAAAGTATTTTTTGTATATTAACTTTTAATTTGTGATGACTTGATATATGGGTTCATTTATTTATTAATTAATTAATATAAAATTAATACAAATTATCAAATATATTAAAATAAAAAAATAAAATATTAACTTATTTTATTAAAAAATTAAACATTAAAATTTTTAAAGATTAATGAGCCCATGTTTAGCATAATAATAACGCTAAACTCAGCTGGACCTCATATCAAGCCCATTAATAATTAAATATTAGATTCACCATATTCATCAACCTCAGCAGCAGCAGCAGCAGCAGCTAGTACCTAACAACCAGCAAGGAGAGCATAACAACATAACAATATTAATGGACATGAGCTTCAAAACAAAGCAATAACAATAACAATCCAGAATTGGAAATATAACAGTAACAGTATACGGCATGGGAAATACTCAGACTCGTGGAGGTAGTCTTGTTCATAAGCCCGCGTAGGTGGTGGGAAACTCAAGCGGGGGTGAGAAACTCGAGGTATGCCTGCGCGGTTACACGCGTTCACGTCGTGTTTCTGTCAGTAACCGTTGGACTACCACCTTGGTGCGATCCGCGACGGATTTTACCGCCTCACCACGTTGTAGTTCGGACACACGTTTCGGTGATACGTAAACAAAGTTTATTTTAGAGTTTTTGACCACCAAAGAGACAAACAAAGGCGTTACCAATGAAGTAATTTTCCGGGAAAGTGGTCACGGTCCATCCAAGGGCTTCCGCAGATTTACCAGAAAAATGAATTTGCGTGTCAGCTTGTTAATCTGGATGATCGTTGGTTTTATTGGGTTGAGTTTAACAGCCGAGTCGAGTCTTGCTGACGGTAAGTCCAATTATCTTCACATCTGCTATCAACACTGTCAACAAATTATTATTCCAGAAACTCTCAAGGTTTATTCAAATCAAATCTGCCGGAGATATCTTTATCCTTATCTTCCCTCTATTTTCCACACTAGCCGGATTATTTATTCAGCTTTAAGCGTTCGAGCTAAAGTTTATACTCGGTGTGATTCGTCGCGTGACTTTCTTCTCAAATTAATCCCCATGAAGATTATTTTTGCATGCACCCCCTTAGTGACACCTGATAAGTGAGATGTGAAGAGTAAAGAGGAGTTAAATAATGAAGAATTGTTGAATTGCAAACCCGCGTGACGCTCGTGATATATTTTGTCGGATGTGATCACACGCAACGCTGAACTTTGCCAGATCACAGCTTTTTATTCGGATTTTTTGCTCTTCATTAATGCCCACTGTGATAGAGATAAATTAATGCCGTGTTCTCATTAAACAAATGGCTCTTTTGTTTTTTTTTTTTTATTATTTATTTTATTTTTATTACATTTACTCCCACATTTTTAATTAAACAACATGGTAATACTCATCAGCAAATATTTAACATTTATTGGAGATAAATAATTAACTTTTGGTATTAATTATGTAATATGATATCGAAATTCTGCTCGACAACGAATGAAATCGCAAACCTACGCAAATAATTATATACAAATATATGAAGATGTTTGGTGTTAATAATAAATATTATATTCAGAAATTTGTTTGATATTTATGAATTTAATACACGAAATTTATTAATTATTATGATTATAACGTAATAATCCAGACGGGAGATTGATTGAATGCAATTGAATTTTGATTAAAATTTATGCAATAATGATTGACGTTGCGGGATGAGGACAAATTAAAGTTATTCATGTTTTATGGTTATTCTATTACCGTATTTACTCAATAGAATATTTCTCCGCTCCGAAAATTACTAAAAAAGGATGAAATTCTCTCTTATTACTATTTCAGAGACCAATAAAATAACCGGGTTTAATTAATTTCTCTCAGGGATGTCATCCCACGCGGCGGCTATATTTGACGTCATATCAAACAAAAATGACGGACAAAGTGGACGTTCCACTGATCATTGGACCGCTCTATAAACTCCTGTAAATAATAAAAAAAATTAAAAAAATTCACTCTCTGTGTACTTTAGCAAACATACATAGAATTCCTTTGAAAGCGGGGGCTTTTATTTTATAAAAATAATTTATAAAAAATTCAAACCTGAGTTAACATGTATTATCCACGCAAAAGAAAACACACTGAATATATTTTATATTTACAAGACAGACGTCAGGATAGTCGTCAACTTCCCGGGGCGATATTCCCACGAAATGTCATACTCTCTTTTATTAACTGAGGTACAGAGGTAGAATATAAGCCCGGATATTTCTCGGAAATGACATAACTTTCTGAGGATATAGATACTCATGATTTAAAAAAAAATTATACATGTCGAACTGGCAAATTATAGCTAAAAAAATTATTTTTTTCACAAGGGACTGAATTACGTTTTTTGTTTGTCATTATTGTATTGTATTTTATTTATATTATTGTTCGCTGAGCGGAATCTTGAGGAGATAGATAACATAAAAGAAAGTTCTTTACTAAACAACGTCAGTCGGCAAAAGTATTCGGTTTCTTCCCGCAGATGCTTTTCGCTGGCCAGTTTTGTTGGAAAAATATGTGCTCACTCCATCAATCTGAAAGTTGGAAGATAAAGAACACATTTTTTGTTTACTTTATTTTATAATAATAATAATAATAATAATTATTATTATTATTATGATAACAACTAGCAACCTGCAGTCACTATACTGCAGAGAATTTCTAATTGTAAATAAAACAAATTTGCAAAATGATTTTTTCATATTTTCAATCACAACATAGATAGTTTGGATTTTTTAAATAAATTTTAAAATTGATAATTTTATTTCAAAATAATTTCAATGAAAAATTTTCTTTATAAATATAAAAATGTCCTTTAAAAAATTTTATTCTTATTTTTTTAATTAAATAATTAAATATTTAACATACAACGATAAATAAAAAAAAAAATTAAACTACTCGAAAACTTATCATAATAAATTAACTTTCTTAAAAAAAAATATGAAACCTTGAAAATGCACAAATTGAGGTCAAGACCTTAGCAACTATAAAAAATCCCATTTTGCCATCCAAATACCCCGGAGACAAAATTTTCCCTCCCTCTTTACACAGAACGGATAATAATAACAAACTCAAAAAATTAAAAATCCACATAAGCTTTCTACTCCCGAGTACTTATAACATATTACTCAGAATCTTTCATATCGAATCCCGGCTGATTAAAGTGGCTTTTACATCAAGCAGGGTAATAATCTAACAAAGTCGCGAGTGTACTTACCTTCGACGATCGCACATACATATACCAATGAAGCGTAACAATAACCGATGGGAGCTTTCTTCAGCATATTCTAAGCCCTCATTTGCATGCCATCCTTTGTAGCTCGATCTATATATTAACAATACCCGTCCTTTTAATTCCTCACAATAATTTAAATTTTCTCTAGCGACTCAGTTAATTACCACGCGAATGGGATTTAATAATTACATTAAAGCTTACGAAGGCTCCGCACCAATTATTGCAACCTTCTATAAGCTCAGCGAGAATTATTTCATTTTTTCGCCGTCTCGTTCGTTTCATCTCTTATTTAATTCATTAAATATTCCTTTGACGTCGGATGTCGGGAGCAACAAGAGAGTCGGAGGGTTAATTTAACTCTTAGCTTGTGTCTTCGTCCTTAGACGAGTCCTTAGCGGCGACAATGAAGCTCAAGCTCAAGATGAGCAGATGCTTTTCGACTTAAACAGCTGGACTGCTGATGACATTGGATATATTTATAATAAAGTAAAAGAGAAAACCAGCAGAGGCACGAGTATCGTCCATTAGCTTTTAACGCTGACGTTGCCGCTGGCACTGCACCCTCGTAATCCTCCTTGGTACTCGTTTCCCGTGTGTCCTCTATATCCTCCTATTGCCCGAGGGAATTCCTCTGTCAGAGAATCCTCTGTCCTCTCTCTCTCTCTCTGCGATACTGTCTCAATCTCTGTCTTCGTCTGGATCCACCAGTATAATTTCCAACAGGGCATCTACGCTTTGACCCGAGCCTAATCATTCGACAATTAGATTTGCATTGTTTGACAGCTGAACGTTAATTATCCGAGGCACTGGCGTGTTATTTGTCTCCTTCAGAGAGTCACTCACTCACTCACTCACTCGCTTGCTTGCTTGCTGGGTACTTGCTCATCCACCTCTCCGTCCTCTTTTTCTTTCTTGTTATCTTTTTACGCTCCTTTATCTCGGTATCAAGCTTTGTCTTCATAAATTCACGGTGTTATTTTACCTCCGGCTTCTGGCAGGTTAATTTTTTCGTCTTTCCGAGCGTGGTATGTGCTGTCTATGAAAAATATTTAAAAGTAGGCGACTGCTTAGATGAAAAAAGAATAAAAATGAAAAATTCAACGGAGCCTTTGCTCTCAAAGTCTGAGAGCTTGCTGCGCTTCTTTGTTGAAATATTTTTGGATTATTCGCGACTACCCGAGTCTTTTAAGGAGAACGAAATTCCACCCGGCGATATTTTTATTGTAGAGAATATTAAAGCGATGAAGGCAACTACGGAGTTGATGCTCGTCTTTTAACATGCTTTTATTAGATTTGTCTATTTATGAAAATAAATTTTTTATCGACATTTTTATAGACTTATGATTAATTTTACGATTTATAGACTTATTAAGGATCAATGACGATACAGTAATTTATTAATTTTTTAAAGTATTTAATAAATAATAAAAATCATTAAAAAAATTATTTTATTGTAAAATAAAAATTTAGAAATTTTTTTAATAATTTTACTTTTTTAAAATTATTTGCCAACAAAATATTTACAGTCAATAAAATAAATTTTTATTTTAAATTTATTAAAAATTATTTTCTGCTTTTTAGTTTAAATTTTTATTAAAAATAAAAACGTGTCTTTAAATTTTTTAAACTACTATTTTATTAGCTATTTTTGAATAAAAATTTGATCCTCGACAAGTAGCGAATAATGAAAACTGAAGTAAATGAAATTTTTCATACATAGTACGCTCGACGGTCGCTAGCTTATTAACGTCAACGAGTTACTTTTTTACACATTATTAAAGCTGGAAAGTACTTTTTTCGTCGGATAATACAATGACACTTGGGAGTCGGAGTCGAAGTCGGGAAGGGCGAAAAAGATAAGCAAGAAAATGTGGTGAAACTATGGCGCAGTCTTACGGTTAATTGCACTCTGCGTACATACTGATACTATATATATATATTACATACTTTATACACTATATATTTCTATGTATATTAGTGTGTATGCATAAATGCGCTGGCAGCGGTACACTCTTTTGTTTTTCTTCCACTTTCTGGCTGTAGATTCGAGACGGTGCTTGAGTCATATTTCATAGGCCCGCTGGAGCGATGAAACTGGATGGTGAATGCTGGATAGAGCCGTAATTATTATACTCTGGCAGTAAAATAGTAAAATCCGTAGGTCTCTGTTTCTACTTAAACATTTTAGGTAGTGGCACAGTTACGAGTTACGATACTGAAGCGCATTTTACAAATGTTTTAAATACCAAGTCACATTATTCACTATTTAAATTTAAATAAATTATAATTATAAATTTAGATTATTTAAATGGAGTGCTAATGTAGGGAAATACCTCGAAAGTGGACGATGTCGGGGATTAATTAGTACACCCGTGAATTCCATTAGTTTTTAAAAGGATAATATTTGCTAAAATAACTTTACATTAGAATATTATACTTTTTTACTTTTATCATTTTATTTTACAGCCCTAAAATATAATTCGAGAATGAGGTTTTTAAAATTTCTTTTGTCGGAATTATTAACTTGAGTGGTTCTTATTTTAATGTTTTAATGGACATCCTTTTCAATGCAGTTTATTTTTTCATTATTATATTCTTTCATTCACTAACTGTAAAAATAACTTGTATTTAAAATTTATCAATTAGAGTAAAAACTTTTTTTTTTATAGAAAAACTAGGTTGAATAGAAATTATTTTTATATTCTATTAAAAATTTATCAAAGATTAACATAATTAGTAAAGTCAATTTAGAATATTTAATAACAAATAAAAAAAATCCCAATAAGTGAAATAGATAATTATAAAATTGGTTAAATAAAAAGTATTTTAATTCTACGCTCAATAAAAATTTAAACATTATTTTAAATATTCAAATATAAAAAAATTAATAATCAAAACTTATTTTAATTTTTTAAATTACAATATCAATTATTCAAAAAAAAAAAAAGTACTCCAATTTCATGCTAAATAAAAAATTGAATATTTCCTCTCCAGTAACTTAATAACCGCTGATTGCTCGAAACTTTTCAAAGCATTTGAATTAAAATGTAATTTTAATTTAAATGCAAGCTAAAAAAAAAAAAACTGCAACTACAACAGTAATTAAAGCATTAAGCGGAAGTATCATCGTCAATGTCCATTGCATAACATCGAGCCATCAGTTACGCAAATCATAGCCCTTAACATTACGCAAAATTCTTGACGTAATTACCAGAGTGTGTGTCTGTGTGCATAAACGGAAAGAGGAAAATGTATCGAGTTAGCAATTACGCGGAAGTGTATCGCGGCCATTACATTACGTGGGTAGTATTTGAATTCCCAAGGGATAAATTTGTACGATCGGTATCGTGGATCGCGGAGGGCCCCGGTTCTGGGTAGAAGCGCCGCAAAATTATGCAATTCGAGTGATAGCACCAACGATAGCTTGCGATAGCGTAGCCTCTGAAAGAGCTGGATTCGTCATTTACGATACAAGGATAAATCATCTCCATCTCATGCATAGAATTGCGTGGAAGCTCTAATAATTCTTGAATTACATCGTTATCTAAAACTTACAGCGCCGCAGTGATATGGAGGCGGCAGTAAAACTCCGAGTCCGTGTAATTGCGATGTAATATCGCCGGAAATTACTTCGACTTGAGATCGGGGCCGAGGGATGCTAAAAATACACAATAAAGTTTGTTATTGCAAATTGAATGAAATAACGCAACTAAGACCCCCGAGATGACATTTATGTTTTTATTCCGTTATTTATTTGGAGCTAAGGCTTGTTTAATGTTTAATTTCCGGCTGTTATCTTCTGTCTGACCACTTTCCAGTTTCCACTTTCCACTTCACGCTGTCTATGTCATGTTCTCCTACAATACACACTCCAGAGCAGAGGCACCGGTTGTCGGGAATTGTCGGGAATATCGCCAGTGCGAGAATAACATTCAACCAGTGGCCGGCAAGGGAGTGCTAGAAACAACTCAATACCCATATCTATATCTATACATTATCTGTACATCCTACGTACCTATACTGATGTGCAGTACTTCTGTAAATACACTTTAACACAATCTACAATATGCTACAGAGGTTTCCATTTTGTCCTCACTTTTTCTTTATTCTTTAATTTCTTCAGTGTTTTTCTCTACTTCTGTCTACCTACCGTTTCAAATTACACAATAATTTTTTATTTACACTTAATTACCTGCTTTTTTTATATTTATATTACATTATCAAATTAAATAGTCAAATAATGAATAATAATATTAAAAATTACAAACTTATCTTTCGAGACTAATTTAAAAGAAATTTTTTAATGCTATAAAAATATCTTAATATAGTTTGATAATTCTATATATGACCTGATATAGTCATATATGCTCATATATAATTTTTTGATCAAAAGTAGTGCCAAAAATCTCCAACAGGAGGCGCATGATCGCTCAATCGTCTCCTTGGAAGAGAGTTAATTTTGAGGAGATTAGTTTTAAAGCAAAAAACATTTTTTTTACTTATTAATAATAATATAAAGCTAATTATTTTTTTATTATTTATTCTGATATGAAAATTAGCCCAATCAAAAAATCTTCCATGGATTTTGTTCGTGACTCAGCTTCAAAAATTCTCTTTTACCCTCTAACATTTTATTATGCTTAGAAAAAAAAAAAAAAAACTCCAAGGTTAAAAAATTAGTTATCAGAAAAAATAAATAACCAAGTATGACATTGCATATTTTTTCTCGATTAGAGCTTGTTAGTCATCAAATTTTTTCTTATAAAGTATGTCACCAATTTCCTACCCTCTGTTGTCCATCAAAATACGATAAAGTTTTTATTACAAAAAGAAAATATTTATAAAGTAATTCGTGGCTTCTAGCGTACCTTTGACCCAGCATATTTGTCTTAATAACACTCAACTGTGGAAACAAATAAAGTCATTATTAATTATTATCTACTCTACAAAAATAGATCGTTTGATGTGAATAAATTTCATAAAAATAAGGTGACATTTGACCTCAATTTCGGAATAAATTCTTCAAGTAAAACGATATGTAAATAAATTTAATACGGTTAAATTTGTCATTGTTGATCATTTCTAGCAAAATTAATTCAGTCGCAAATAATTTAATAAATTTTTTTATCTCCTCTAATAATTTCTTTTAGTAAAAAAAAATATTTATCCTTTAGATTGAAATTTTTCAATCAAAAATTTATTTTAAAAATTGAATTAAAAGTAAACAGAGTAATTTATTTAAGCGCTGACCTTCAAACAATTAAAATACCAAGTTAAATCAAATGAAAGTTCGATAAAGTAAATGGATCCCGCGTTATGAGCAACACTCTATCACTTTAAGGAAAGATCAAAGTGCCAATCCCAAAGTATGCGAACTATGGTGAGGTATATTGAAGCTCTCTCGAAATTGGCACGCTGTAGGAGCCTCACCAAGCAAAGCATACACCAAAAGCGAAGAGAGAAAGCCAGGCCGCAAGAATTTCTCAGTGATTTTACTCTCTTCTAAAAAGCCATCTCTTTCTTTAGCTTTTTCGGCTCTTTAGCTTCAACTTCACGTTTCACTTTTCGCCCGGCTCATCTCAGCCCGAATTCCCGGTTTTCCGCAGATACTTTAACCCTCCGCTCTTCAAACTCATTCTGCAAACAGTGCACCGGCCACTTTGCCATAAAATGCTATATGGGCTGAATAGAACAATCGATAGAGAACGCTCTGGGATGAATAGAGTAACTCAATGCAGACTCAAGAGAAAGAACGTTTTAAATAAATTAAATAAATAAATAAACGAACAAAACGTTAGCGGAAAATAATATAATTGGCGATTATTCAGCGCTTAATCCATTACTTCTTCTCTTTATATTTGTATTGGGCTCGATCCATGAATTTAAATCCCACCCGGAAAATTTGAACTTTATATATGTGGATAAAATATAAATATAAATTATTATTCACGTTATTGTTATTTTTGGATGTTATCCGCCGCTACATGCCACAGTATTGTTTACATTACCTATGTAATCATTGTTATTATTTTATGGAACGAAAATGATTCGTAAATGGTCGGAATGCATTATTCATGTGAGAAGAAATATTTCCATCCTGAAATATCATACAGAATAACAAAATTCTAGTGTATGCAGTTTAAATTAAAGTTTTAACGACTTTCGGGGGATTATAGTCTGGATTTTAAGTTGGTTATGACTGTGGTCGAGGCTTTTTTTTATTAAGCCGCTTGGATATTACTAGTCGACGCGGGGTTCAATGTTTTTTACTGGTGTAGACAAATATGCAAAAATTATTGGGTTGAGAGTAAATTTTCTTGAAGTAAGAAAATTTTCTTTTTTAAATTTAATTGTTGTTAATTAAAAAAAAAAGTTTTAACATTATTGATTAAAAATTTTTTAATTAAATTTAATAAATGTCATATTTAAATATTTATAAAAAAAAAAAGTTTCTTTTGTGAAGCTTTAAAGTGTTTTAAAAACAAAAACAGTTTCCTCCTCTATAATTTATTTTATCGAGGCAAGTTAACTTTTAAATGCGTACAATTTTTTCTATTAACATTTAATAAATTATTGATATTTAGTATTGCGGATGGGTAAAGACTAAGAAGGAAGGTATACAAGGAACGATGGCGAACGGTAGCTCTGCCGTACATAGTAAATAGTAAATAGTATATAGAATTATATAGTGTACATATATAAATATATATA
>JZSA01003278.1:0-36075 GCA_000956155.1 Cotesia vestalis
AAACCGATTCCAGAATCTCGAGACTATTTTTTTGCTTCAAGAAATTACGGAGGATTTTAATGAAGATAATTTAAGATATTCGCTTAAGTCGGGATTAATGTCCGAGGAAATTAGATAAAATATTGATTTTGAACTTCGGTAAACAATTATCAAGTGAATTAGTGATTCCAGTGGTTGCTGGTATCTTAAAGTTGTGTTGTAATTATGATGTAATTTCTGGCAGCAGATACAGACTCAGGGCAGGAGTAGTAAGTAAACTTTTGGTCTGTCACGCGATCCAAGTTATTCGTATTATGCTGTTGTTATCGTTATCATTATTATCATTATTTGTTGTTGTTGTTGTTATTGACAGAGGTAAAGTTAACGCTGGAACTAGAGAAATCGAAGCTGGATTTCCAGTGTGGGAAGTGCAGAATTTCAGCCTTAAGCCTTCTATTCTTGTCATTGAAAATGTTATACAAATAGTTGGATATTTTGCGGAAAATACCGAAGCCGTAAACATTATTTTATTTCTTATTTCGGTAAATAAGTGGAGAAATTTATCTTGCCTTGCGCTGACTGATAGAAATCTGTTGGATTGACAATCCGGGTAGCAGCTTCGAGAAAAAAAGTGTTGGATCAAAGACGGGAGTTGAAAAATCGTTGCTGAAGTAACACCCCCTTCTACTGCCTTCCTCTTTTATACGGCTAAATAAAACGAAATGAAAATTAAAAAAGTGTAATAAAACTAAAAACTCGGGAGATATATCCGGGTACAAGCGTTATTAATCGTTCCGAGTGCAGTGTATCGTCACAGAACAAAAAATATATACTTTCTGTGGTTTTCTCGCGTTAACGTTTTTATACTGCATGCGTTTCGCACCTCGTTATTGCCAAATGTTATTTTTATCATTGTTTTTGTTTTTTTTTTTTTTTTGTGTCCATTAAATACGAGCGAGTAAAATATTTGCAGTAATTTGTCAGCTACATTTTTTTGTGTCACTTGTTCCAAAGTTAAATACAGAAGCGCTAGAGTTTTGTGATTTTTATAAATTAGTCTGTTCACTTTTTTTTAATCATTAATCAAATTCATTATTATAATTATTATTTTTATTATCGATATTGAGATAGCATGATGTTAAATAAAATTTATAATAAATGAGGCTTTTCAATTGATCGAGTAATTTTTTACCGACATGCAAACAAAATCGATTGTCTTAGCCAGCACACGCCAGTAATAAACTATACGAGTTGAACCAAGTGAGCGTTTATATGAAAAGCGTTCGATGTCTAGTCAGTGAGGCTTCCGGTCTAGTAGACGTCAATATGTACCGTGATTCATGAACAGTCCAGAGAAAATAATTTTCTTCTCCGATAAGTAACACAACTATTGTTATTTAACACTGTCATTTGTAATTAATGTCTCAGAGCGATATTTTGTAGCAGACTCGCTCTCAATGTCTGACTGTAACAAAAGCCCTCTACTTGAGTGCTTTCCATTAAATCGTACAATAGATGTTTTCAGAACTATATTATGGTTTCCTCAAAGTTTAATATTCCGTTTCTGGTTGGCGTACATCAGTATCTTTTGCCATCATTTATGATTAATACGCTGTCTTATAAATGGTCACATCATTTCTCATTTGACAATATCGATACTCCGAAAGTGACATTTACTTTTCTCGGCTCTTTAGTCAATTCATGAATTCATTTTCCATTGATAATGTCACATTGAAGTTGATATATTTTTATATATTGTGAAACGACGATAAATAGAATATTGAGGTACAGAAATAATTGTCCCATTTACAAAATTATCTTATTATATTAATTTAATTAAAGTAAATTATAAAAATACAATTTTACACTAAAAAAAAATTTAACTTGATTTAAAAAAAATATTTTTAGACTAAAAAATTATTTTAAAGAATTATCTTTTGAATTAATAAATTTTTCATCGGATAGTTAGTCAAAAATTCAAGAAAAAAAATCTTTAATTAAAAATTATTAGCATAATTTAAAAGAGAAGAATTTTTTTTGTTTAAAAATTTTTTTCTTGATAATTTCTTTTTTTTTTTTTTTTACTGTAATAATTTTTAAATAAAATGTTACGGGAATTAAAATAAACTTGTCAGCGAGGCTGACAACATAAAGGCAATGCAACACTAACTACAAAGTATACTACATCACAAAGTCTCAGCGTATAATTCTTAGCGGCGAATGAATCGTGTTTCAGTGCAATCAATTCACCAATTCGCGTTATACCCACCAAAGTAGTAATATAACAAAAGTATCCATCACTACCTTCGATTCAATTAATAGTTACTGTAGAGCTTTTTTGACGAAAGTCGATAGTCACGCGATTTGAATAATTCCTCGGAAAAGATCAATGGCTTGGGCTTTCAATTAATTATCAGAAATTTTAGTTGAAAAATCTTAAATCTCCAGTACAATTCCTTCTCGCTTGTTAAGCCATCGATAGACTCAATGAAATCCCGATCCAGGGGAATTAAGAATCGTGTTGTAATCCATGATCGTAATTCGCGACCGGGATTATCGGATCACCGGGTTCGTTTCATCCAATCTGCTCCATCTTCCTTCTATTCCTTTTCTTATCCTCTTCATACAAGATCTTTCTTTCAAATGACACCTCTTTTATTTTCAAACAGAGTTCTGGCGTCAGTCGGTTCTCGTTTGTCAGATCATCGATTGTTAGTCACTCTGAAAAAAATAAAATCTTATATTGTGTCAATTTTATTTGATTCAAGAATTTTTCTTCTTGGTTTAAAAAAAAAATTTTGTAGAGCAAGATTTTTTTTTATTAATTTAAAATGATCAAATTTTTTTTCTCAAAATTCTTGAACTAGAAAATTTTTATTGGTTTAAATAAATTGAACATAATTAAAAAATTTTTACTCTTGATTGAAAAGAAGAAATTTTGGACTAAAAAGATAATTTTAAATTAAATAGAAAAATTTTTAAATCAAGTAAAATATATTAATTCGCAATTTATTCTACTTGATTCAAAATGATATTTTGGATTCAAAATTTTTCTGATAAATCAAGTCAATTATTTTTTAACGCAACTTTCAAAAATTATTGCTCATTTATAAAATCCCATAATCTTCAATTTAACTTATTTTGAGGTCGATTTTTAGACCAAACCCTTAGATCTTTTATCAGCATGCACATGAATGAATCAAATGGATTTGACGTGGAAGTATTTGTACAAGTATATTGTATACACCCGACAGAAGAACCGCAGAAAATCCAAATGCTTTAAACTGGCTCTCTCTTCCCATTCCGTTCTGAAATTGTTAACAACTTCTAAGGGAACATTCTTTTCATACTATTGGATCATTCCTGATACTTTGTAGCTCTCATGAAGTTGCTTTCAGTGAATGAGAGCCGGGAGCTTCTGCATATAATTTATTCTTCCGTAGTTTATTTTATTTTTAAAATTTATCCCTGCACTTTGATGATGCGGTTGGTATGCACATAAAGGGCGACGGAATATAATGAGAGTCGCGTTACTCGATCATGTTCAAAGTGAATCTAAAGGGGCTCACTCACGTTGCGTGTCAGGAGAACTGAGCGAGCCGACTCTTTGTGCATACAATCTCCTTATAACATTAGACGGTCACGTAATACAATCTAACTCGCCATGTTCTCACTCCTTATGTTTATTGATTCATTATAATAGCCAAGATACACTCATGCTCGAGTTAATGACACCTAATTTCACTCTAAATTTTATTGTTATTGTTATTACCTGCTAAATTTACATTATTGGCGTTTCGGCTCTTTTGAATTAATAATAAAATAAATCATACAAGTAATTTGTATAAAAATTTAACAATGAAAAGAAGAATTTTTGAGATTGCTGTAATTTTTAAACTATTGAGTTTATGAAAAATTTACAAGAGACAAAAATTGTTAGAAATTAAATTACATTTCTAAATATGTATAATTTAATTCAATTATTTTGGAAATTATTCTAATAATTGCAAAAATAACAAAAGTAATGATCGATAATATTCAAAAGAAAGTTTTTTGAATCTTTAATAAAATATTTAGCAGTACATGGAAAAAAGTAAACTGTAATAAATAATAAGTAATAATCCTGCTAAAAATTACCATTATCAAACAGTAAAATCGTGAGTTTAATAATCACTTTGTAATATTTGTCATTTAAACGTTACAATTTATTCTTTACATGGAAGAAAATACTATTTTAAACAGTAATATTCGCTATGTGAATGTCGAAAATGTTTAAGTATAATAATTAAGAATTTTGACTCTGATATTTACAATTTCGTACCTAAAAAATGATTGCATGATATGTAAAAAGTGTAAAATAGAGTTACTAAATTTCTAATATAAGCAACGGCAATATTTATCAAGTAAAATGATAAATTTTAAACGCAACGCTAAAGTAGAATTTTTACTGTTTCAAATATTAAATTCTCCCAGAGTGAGACCTCTTTCTCCTCATAGTATGGACTGTATATTAAAACGGCAATTTTTACTGTTTGAAACTGTAATTTTTTAAGATGAGAGAGTCGTTATTTACTGTAGTGACAGCTACTAATCACTTATTTTCGATATTAAATTATAAATTGTAACTTTTACATTTTCTACATTAAGTTCTGTAATATTTATATTTTTGGCACGCTGATGTCCACTTTATTTACTGTTTAAAACTAAAAAAATTAACGGGAATTTAAAAATTTACTTTTTTCCGTGTAAAAGTCTAAATAAAAAAATATACTGACTTTAATTTAATTTAAAGGTTTTTTTTTTTATTTTTAAAAAAGTAACAATACCTATTTATTACCACCGAAAAAAAGGGACCATGTCCTGATAATATAATACAATAATATTGTAAAATGAGATAATCACCGGGACAATCGCGGTCGCGTGCAAAATAGAATAATGGAATTTGTGGTGTGCTTTCGGCTAGGCCGCACATATCATCCGATTATGACACGATTTGCGGAAGGACTGGCCCCCAAACCACCAGGTGTATAATCGGATAAATCGCCGGACGTCGTACGTCGGATTGCCGGACCGAGAGAACCAACAATTTATCACGGTTTCGTGTATACATCCATCCAGGGATCCATACCCCGGTGGATGCTCGATGTCGGCTGCTCCAAACACATACATCTCTCCGTCCAAGCTCCACCAGTAACTACATTCACGAACAGAGCATGCAGGAGGGTGTTAAATAAAATAAAGAGCTCGCGCAATATTGCCACGAACAAGTCTTTCGGGCTTGGCGCTAGTCGCCCCGGCTTTATTTAAATCCAATTGGCTTGGAACCCGGAGCCAAAATCCGTTGACGAGGCCCGATGGGTTTCCGGTCAATCGACACCAAATGTAGACCGATATACATATATATTGCATATTGGATAGGACGAGGACGAGGTCTAGCCCTACTATCCAGAACGCGCTTATCCTACCGCCCAGGTATTAGCCGGATCAAAGCAATTATACACTGATTGGTTTGGGTCTCGTTTTGTATACTGATCGCCTGGCCACGGTACATACTCACTCTGGGAATCAAACACCACACCTCGAGGATTATATACATCGCTTTACTAAAATTTTACTCGCCGCCCTCTTTCTGCTCTATAAATAAACACAAGCCCGGGTTTTATTGACGCTAAAAAATATTCTGTAACCTAAAAACCGTCGGTGTTTTAAATTTTAAAAGGAAAATTTATTATTCATGACTATTAATTTATAATTTTCATTTTAAGTTACATTAAAGTTGTTTTAAAAAAAAAATTTTAACATTTTCTCATCAATATTAAAAGATTTTGTTGAAAAGTGTTAAAAAATTCAAAATTAAAATTTTTAAAAAGTGAAAAATTATTTTAAAAGATTTAATTTTCTACATTGATAAAAAATTTGAACCAAAAAAATAATTTTGAAGAGTTTGTTGATTTTTTAATCAAGTAAAAATTGATCTTTGCTTAAATTTTAGTGGATTAAAAAATTTTTTCACTTGATTTAAATTTAAAATATAAATTTTTTATACTTGAGAATTTGTTAAAAAATTTCTAAAATTTACAAATTAAAATATTTTTAAAAAAATTCTGTATAAACAATATTCTTACCAATTTTATAAAAACTTTCATTGTTTTTAAACAAATTAAATAAAATTTTGTTCTTAAAGTTTGAATATAAAATTCTAAGTAAACTATAAAAGAAAGAAATAAATAAAATTGTACAGAATTGTTTTCAAGAAAATTAAATTTTTCATAAGAAAAGATTTTATCTACTTTATTTTATGATATCTCTTTTCCTTTGAACATAAATCGAGTTAAAAAAAAAAATAAACAATGAAGATGTATAAAAATTGAGCCTTGAAGATAAAATGTCTCAATAAAATAAATAACCATTAGATTATATGAAAGTATAGTTGATAAATAAATAACGAGATAAACATTAATAAAAAGGTAAATAAAATAATAGCCAAAGAGAAAACAAATAACGGGGCTAATCAACTAATTAAGTGATGAATTCTCCAAGTCAAAGGACGCTACTTTATTTATTAGCGCTGAGTTAAATTTACGGGAGGGCACTCACGGTCTCGCCGTACAGAACCAAAGGACGAGGAAGCGAGACCAAGCCTGAGAAAGAGAGCTAGTAAACTCTGTTGAATTTTAAAGGGACCACCAGTGACACCCACCCGGATCTGAGACACGTCCTCGAAATTACGTGACTCGAAGCTTCAGGCTCGAGGACTAACGAGCCAGCAGCACCTGATTAGGTTACCAGCCGAGTGAGACACCGCTATGCAACATGCAACTATTCCTCGATACAGAGATAGATCCAGGACTATGCTTCTCTCCTCAGGAAGCTCTACACAACTAAACACTCCACAGCATAGCTGTACAGCAGTATATAACGCGGTACACCCACCCCGGAGCACCTCGACGTCCGCTTAAATTACAAACTACGATAAACACCCCTTCTCTGCTCGGTCATAAGCGCTATACTAGCCAATAACGTGATCGAGTGGTTTTTAGTTGGATACCAAAGTTTTTATAAAATTATCCGTTATCGCTTCGATAATAATTTATTGTATTATAAATAAAATTTTTATTGCAGCACTATAATAAATTTTAGGTTGAATTAACGAAATTTATAGGTGAATTTTTGAACGGTAATTTGTTTGTATACTTTTCTATGACTGATCAATTGTTAGAATAATGGAAAAATTTATTTGGCTCAAGAGAATTTTATTATCCTGAAAAAATAAAATTTTTTGATCAAGTAAAAAACTAATTTTTTTAATTAAGAATTTTTCTGCTTGTTTAACATCAAAATTTAAATATTATTTTTAATCATAAGTAAACTTTAAAAAAATTTTTTTTATTCAAAATATTTACTCTTAAATTATAGAATAATCCTTGAACAAAATAAAAAAAAAAAAAGTTCTTATTTAAAAATTATTTTTTAAATCAAGTCAATTTTTTTATAAATACAATGAACAAAAATTTTTTTTCATATCTAAAAAGAAGAAAAAAGCGATAATATAGATTTACTTTCACCTAAAAAATTTTCCTAAATTATTAATTGGTATTATAATTGAGTATATGTAAACATCATAATTGAAAATTGATGTAAAAGTTGTCCTATCATTCGAACAAAATTCTTCTCAATTAGAACCATTTAACTCAGCTAGTTATAACTTATCACAAAACAAGATAAGCAACTCCTGAAATTTATCAGACTTACATCACAATCACAGAAACACACTCGTTAACATGAACCCGGTGAAATTAACAGTCTAAGATCTCGCACGTACAATGTCCGACCTTATCTTGCTTCTCTACTCGGACTCGTATCGCCTCGCCCGATTTACACCGCGTGATAAATGTTAATGTACATTGTACGGAGCTATATAACTATATAAATGTATAGGCAAGGGGGCGCGACACTGTGACAGTGATATATTTAAAAAGTTTAAATAATTCTTATATATGACTGGTTGAGAGTTCAAGTACGGTTCGCTCTATCAAACCCAATACATATATATATTTTATACTATACCTGGTAGTCCACTCCGGGCAATCTCTCACCCTTTTTCTCTGTCCTCGTTTGTCCGCTTTCCAGCGCGTCTATATTTTTATAGAATATAATATATAATACGTCAAACTGTTCTCCACTGGCCAAACTTTATAGTGCATTCAATATAGATTTATATATTTCGCAAAATAAAACTAAAATATAATCCCCAATAATACGTTATTTTAAATATAAATGAAAGAGATTATTCATGGAGAAATAAACTTTCACTGGCATGCCTCACTTTTTAAATTCAAAAACTCTGTCCATGGATAATCACAACAAAAACCCTCGTTTGATCCGTTTGAATCAGTGATTACCGCAATTCGCGATATTGATGGCGAAAAAAAAAAAAAAAAAAAAAAAAATTATGATGCCTTTTGTTAATTCATTGAACGTTGTTAATGGCTTGTGCAGTGGGTGGATGTGTGCTGGGATTAGGGCGAGGCTTTAGTCTATTGATGATGGCTTGTGTGGAATCACATCTTCAAGTTCCATTATGCTGAAGTGACTCTAAAATTGTTTTAGTAGATTGATTTGTGAGTCAACTATTCAAATCTTTTTCAATTGTAACTCAATGATGTTTGTTGTAATTGATAATAGCTTTGTTACTTAAATTATTATTACAAAAGATTAAGTTTCAAATTTTTTATCAATCAAATTGTTAGTCATATTATAATTAGTAATTCTGAAATTAATTAAAAATTGATAATTCGATATTTTTTTTCTAACAAATATTTTTTTAAAAAATATCTTTAATTTTTAAATTGCATTTTTTATCAATTTAAAGTATAAATCTTTTTTTTTCACAAGACAAATTTGAAAAAATTAAAATATTACTGTGCTTAAAAATTAACCAGCTAAATTTGATAATTTTTAACAAATAAATTATGACACAATTTTTTTAAAATCAACTTTGTAAAAAAACATTCATAGAATTTTTTTTTTAATTTATTATTCACTACATTAAAAATCCATTGAAAGCACATAATTATTAAAATATATTTTTTTTTTATTACTAATTTATTTCCCAATAAAATTCCAAGCGATCAAATATCTTCTTAATTTATTTATTAATTTCACATGACACAATGACCCCAACAGCCATTTCTAGGGTTCTTTATAAGTAGATCTACAAAAAAATAAAAAATAAAATATATCACTCATAGTTGATTAATAATTAATAATCATAAAAATTTAAGCATCACTAATTAGATTAACAAAGTTGGTTCCCACTATCGGAAAATAATATAATAATTCGATATTTAAAGTATGAATGAATATTATCCTCAGAGGGATGAACTTTGGGTGATTGAATTAAAAGAATCCGATACACCAGCTGAAGTGAAAAGTTTTAATTAGTTGAAAATTGGGGATTATTAATCCCGAATATTAATATTAATATAAATATAAATTTATAATAGAACAAGCGTATCCTTAATTATTAATACCCCAAACGCTGTAAATGACTTTCGGGACATCCTTGAGTAACTTGGAAATATCTATATATATATATATATATACACATATATATAGAGATGTATATAACTGTAGTAAAGTTTCAAGTTGATTGAGTTTATATACTACTTAGTATGTGCATTTATACATCATACAATATAATGTGATATAAAATAAGTAGTACATGAAATTATTAAACCGACGTATAGAAATAGCTGGCGCACGTGCTAATTAATAATTATCGACCGGCTATAATTGCAAGTTGGTTCCGACGCCGAATGGTGACTGATTAATTTTGTGGCGAATGAACAATCGATTGATTACAATTATTAAACCGAGAAGCTTAACACACATGACTGTCTTCGGTTCGGAAATGGGTCGAGGCAGTAACAGAGGTACAAGTGGTTAGTTGTTACTCCGACTCTAACTTTAACTCCAACTCTACTTGCATTACATCGAATGGGAATTAAATGAAATGGAAGGTAGCTTATAATGACACGGATCGATCTTCGACCACGGGAGACCGTCTGACCATTCGTTGAGGACATTCACGAGTCACGTCGAGCCACCCTCAAACTACCAACAACCGGAATATATATACAAGGCACCCTATTCATCACCGAGTCCTCTAAACTACATACAATTATTTGTTTTTCATCTTAATTGCTAATTTGTTTAACTCTAACGCTAACTTTTGATTACTGGTTTGTTTGTTTGGAAATTTTAAATTTCGATCAAAATTGTTTTTCAATCGGATTCGCTCTTAGTTAAATTGAGTTTGATACTGTACATCGTCTTAATGGGATTTGTTTTATTTAGCTTCGGGAAGATTCTAATTAAAAGTCAATTTTATTCGGCTCTATTTTTGTAGCTTCTGAATTGAAGGTTCGCTGCTGGATAAGAGATCTAATTGAGCTATACATGCGTAATTAATGGATTTCCAATCCTAATCAATCCGATTAGTTGATGGAGCATTGAAAGTGTAACTAGAAAAATCGTGGTAATTATTTAGAAAGTTTTTTTTTAAATCAGATAAAAAATAATTAGTAGCCTCTAAAAAATTTTTTTTTACACCAAAGACACTCATTCTGTCAAAATAAATTATTTTAATACAGAAAAAAAATTAATTTAATTAAAAAATAAAGATTGGGAAAATTTTTATTTAAAAATTTCTTAAATCAAATTAACTGAATTTTCATAAATGCAATCAATAACAAATTATAAACTGTTTGAAGCATCACCGAGATTTATTGTTTCATAACCCCCGAATTTGGAATCCGTGTACCACACATGACACTATAAGTACAGATAAACACGTAGGTACATATTGTGAACGTGGAAGCAGCCACAAGCCCCGATACGAATAATAAAACTCGCGACACATATGACCGATCAGATCGATCGATCCGCAGTGTTGCGTGCCCGAACGATCCCTGACATGCATAATTCATACTACGACAATTTCCGTTCTCGTTGCAGTTCCCGTTTCCAAGATCACATAATGTCCATGTATTTTTATTTATTTTATGGTGACTAAATTTCCAGGTCAATCTGTTAGTCGCTAAAAAAGCAGTCTCATTTGCTCATCCCCCTTCTTTGTATTGCTTTTTGTTCGCCGCTGAAAAGACAGTTATATAAATGCCCGCGGAGCTTTTTCCGATTCCACAATGTAAAACTGCCTACTGTAAGTTTTATATTACAAGTATTCTTTGTTTTTTCTTCGGCTATTTGGTTTTTTTGGTCCCGGAGCCGTTTGCCCGGTCATCATCTCGGCTCGGTGGTTTTTCGCAGAGTCAGGGGTTCTGTGCTCCATGTCGCTCGCTTACTCTCTTTGTCCTGTATAATATTCCAAGGCTGAGTGTGTGTATGTGTGTGCGGATCTGGATCTGGAGCAGTGCGATAGAAGTGTATGGTGGTAGTGCCGAGGCAAGATATTGGCAGACAGCCATGTTGTTAACGCAGAGCGAACGATGGACGATGCTTTAGTCTCTCTAGTTGGTGGATGGTTGAGATAATCGTTCAATTGCTTTCTCGTATCTTTCCTCGGGGATCAGACAATACGGAAAAATGGATTAATACTCGGGAAATATTTTATTTTATCTGCATTGATACCAGGTTTATTGCAAGTATGTATTCCAGGGAAATTGACTTGATTTGAAAAGAAAATTCTTGAATTGACAAGATTATTTTCAAGAATTTTATTGTTCTGGAATAATTTTGGACGAGAAAGTTTTCTTAATTTAAAGTAAATTTTATTTTATTCAAGAATTTTTGTCTTGATTTAAACCATAAAACTTAAAAATAATTTTTTTAATTCCTTTTTCTGGTGAAATAAATTTTTTAGGTAGAAAAAATTTATTTCACCAGAAAATATATAAAAGTCTAAATTTTAAATAAAATATTGAAAATATCAAAAAAATTATTTTTAAAGGAATTAAATTTTTTTTAATGATAAAAACTTGATTCAAAAATACAAATCAAGAGTTTGTTAAATTTTCAATGTTTTTAAAATTTAAATAATTTTCTTTAAGTCTAAAAATTTTCTTAATTTTTAAAAAGTCTCTTAATTATTAAATATTAAAAAAAAAATATCAATTTCACATCAAATGTCATTAATAATGTACATTTAATCTCACCCTCAAACATTATCCACTCGAAAACCGAGGAATTTTGCCGAGGAATTTAATATTTAAGTGTATAAATTACGGCATAATTGCAATTAAATTTCCAGATAAATATTAAATTAAATTCCCTTTGAATTTTGACAGTCAGATTATTGAATTTGATTGTGTTGATTGAACATCGAATTAAAAATTAAATTCCTTTCGACCCGAAATTTTTCACTAGCAGAAAATTTTATTTGAAAGAAAACCTATCGAATGTATCGTTTGAAGCTTTGTAACGCGTAGCCAATAGTATTTTATTCATCAGCTCGAGTGACAAAGGGCCGAATTTGACTCGCGACCAAAAGGTCTACGGCCCGACAACACAAAAAGGAAACACAGGAGGATTGACAGAGAAGTGTGGAAAATAACTGACGAGGTGAAACAGAGAGTACGGAAAAGGCGAAAGAATGCAACGATGGGAAGCAACTAATAAAAAACCGATGCAATAAAAATCGATAAACTGGCTGCAGCATAGACGATTATTAAATTAAATCATATTGTTGCCAAATAATTCAATAGAACATACCCAGAGGCAAATAAACTTTTTAAAAGTTTCTTTATAGCCGTATAACGGGAACTTTTCAAAGCCATTCATAACCTCTGAGAGCGGAGACGGCGACGCTAAATGTATAATGTAATAATTTATTTTTGATGATGACCGTGCATTACAATTGTGCTGGATGACAATAGAACTCCTCAGTTCCAAGCTCCAATCTCAAGTGAAGGAACTGCTGGCTTCTACCGATCACAACTTTGATCTTTGCACAAAGCTTTCAGAGAATAGACACATAACAAGTAAAATTGAGATTCTGATTCTGATTCAAATTCAGAATCAGACTCGAACTTTACTAAAACATGTCTGCTACAATTTCTCGGTTCGTTTACCGTGCAATGCATAATTATTAATTAATTTAATTATAGAGTACATCTGCTGCCGAGAATTAACTATTATAGCCGGTGTATTCTCTCGAAATGAACTTTTCAATTTACATCTGATTTTAGACGAAAACAAGTTAATCGGGTTAAGAATATTAAAGGATGATTTTATTTAAAGATTATTTTTTTTTATATTTAAAACAATGAAAAAATTTTTAATTACATTTATTTAAAAAGGAAATTTAATTTTCTACAACTTTAAAGTCTTTCAAATTTTTTTTTGTAAGTTCAATAGTTTTGAAATCAACTATAATGACCAAAATAATTTTTTTTATCAATATATTTCTTATTTTTACAATAATTGAAGTAATTTTTGAAATAATTTCTTACATTATTCTTATTTAGAAATAAAATTTAATTTTTTACAACTTTTGTCTCTTATAAATTTCTCGTAAATTTAATATTAAGCTCAGTAATTCTTTTTTTAAAATTATCTGACGAATTTACAACTCAAAGTTTAAATTTCTAACAAAAAAAAAAAAAGTAATAAATTTTTTGTTTCAATATTTCAAGCGAATTTCAATATCAAACGTCTACAAATCATTTTTTTAGTAGTTCGCAAGTTTTTTTTTACGCTTTTAGCTGACTTTATCTAGAGAGTGAGCGCAAAAAATCAGATAAGAGCCTTTTTGTAGAGAATTAGATTTATCTTTACATTGAAAATTTTTCCCAAATTTAAGTAAATAATTTTATTTGGACTTATTATGCTTTTTTGCAATAATTATTGTCAAATTATACTGAAACAATAATTGGAGGTCGCGCAAAAGTCAACTGACGCTAATGACAGTAGAGAAAAAAAGGGAAATAAAAGTTGAGCAGAGGTAAAAATAAGTAAACCCTCGTAGCGCAGAGTATCCACAGGGGTTTGTTACCGCTGAGCGTCATTTCCATTAGCGTCGCGCGTCGCCGGCGGACGCTCTTGGGCTTCCGTGTAATTAAACCGCGCGTCGGGAAACCGCATCCGGTGCACGTTTTCCTAAACCCACAGATTCCCAATTAACCCCCGTTACGAATGTATAATCGCCGTTGTTATTACGTCATTTGTCCTTGACAAAAACACCGAAAAGCAAAAAATAAAATAAAAACCATTTCTACTCTGAACTTATTTCATTTTTTTCCGAGCGATTCAAATTTACGACGACATCCCGCACAATGCGAACCGGTAAAAATACTGCTGCGAGGTTCTATTTCGCTCCGACATTCAATTCTCCTATTATATATCCACATCTAAACACAATTCAACAGCACAACAGCGCACTACGGCTATGCGTGTGCGTTCGAAATCCATACTAACAATTAAAGGAAATAGTATTATATCTTCTATCGAGCTTTCCATCCCCTTTCTTTACTTTCTCATCCAGACATAACACACTCGTGACTGTTTACGAGACAAATCTGATTTACGTGGGACCAACTTTAAGTGCAAGTTTAATGTATACTACCCGTATTATATTTTGTTCTACCAAGCGTAATAAAGCACTACTGTGATTGAAAGATTTAAATGGTTTGTTGATATTTTTTAAATTTCATTTTGTGGTAATAAATTTTAAATATTTATTTTTTAAATTAATTTATTGATAATTGAATTTTTTTTTTTCAAATTACATTAATAAATAGATTAATTTAATTTAAGAATTTTTGCAATAAAAAATTTATTGATTTAAAATTCTTATTTTTATAATTTTTAAAATTGATTTTTACAAAAAAATTTTTTCTTTAAAATTATTAAAACAAAAAATAAATATTAAATAGTTTAAAACAAATTGAATTTTTAAAAAAAGAAAATGCACTGAAAAAAGTTCCAGGAATTAAAATGGCAAAGATATAAGTTTAAATGTCCAATGGATCCTTAAATTATGGATCCACATAACTTACAAACTATCAAAAGAACATAGATCGTAAATTTTTATTGCAACTTAATTCATTAGTCAAAAGTTACTTTTTTTTACTACTATTTCCACTAGTCATTTAAAATACGTCGCCATAAAAAACTATTTTATTTTATAGCAGTACAATAACCTCCCAAGAATCTTTAATGGCAAAAAAAATGAAATAATAACAACAAAAATGAAGAAAAAGTGAAGAAAATTTGCTGAACAGGTGTACTACACTGATAAGATTTTATTTTAGTTGAAAGCCATTTTCTATCGACAGAGCGTTCAATTCACTCGTGACGTAATTTTCTCCTGGAAAATCTAATTTGTGAGAAGAAAAGGATCTTTTATGTGTGAGGAATCCAATGGCTTACTCGCGAAATGAACTCGTTAACCCCATATCCAGAGCATTTATATAACCTAGACCCAGACAATTAAGAATTCCACTACAGCCTCATTATAATCCTCAATATAACAATTAATAATTACAATCAAAATTCTTCCAAAAAAAAAAAAAAAAACGAGGCAAGTATTTAAAAAAAACCCCCAAGAAATATTCAGTCAATTATTGAAAAGGAATCTCTATTGAACTTGCTCTGATTAATGGAATAACCTTCAGGCTGTAGTTATTAATTGACTGAAGCTATTCACAGTGCAATGTGCTCGGCAAACAGATCTTCTTTTTATTAAGAATAAGGGGAACGAAATATTTTAATAAAAGTGAAAGGTACATCAACTTCCGATCGGAGTGAATAACATTAGAACATTATTTACTATTCAATTATCGTAAATTTTCTCTAGCTCTAAATTTTTTCCCTGGCTCGTATTCACATGATCATCGATCATCGCCTAACTTATAAATTATTGCTCACAACACTGCGAATTTATTATTCTTATCAGCGTATTTCTTTACTTTGCTTTGGTACACTCGTTTTCTGAGTGGAGTCATTTTATTTATAAGCATTTGACTTGCAATTGGATATAATCGATTGGAAATGCCTGATTATTTTTTAAATATTTTGATTTTAAAAAATTTATTTATTAAATTGTCTGTAAAGTTTTTAATTTTTGTAAAAAAATATTAAAAAATTTTTAATTTATTTATTTTTTTAAAAAAGTTATTATTTTTATTATTTTTCCGGAAAAAAAAATATATTTAACACCTTACAGTTAATTTTGAATGAAATTTTAGTAAAAGCCCATTTTTTGCATAATAAAATTTAAAAATAATTTTTACTTCAAGGTTTAAAACTTTGCTGTGAAAATAAACATAATTAAAAAAATAACGTAAAATTTAAAAATTTTTTACGTCTAAAAATAAGTAAAGTCGTAGTTTTTCCAAATTTTGTCTATTTGTTTCTAACAAGTATTGTAAAAAAAAATCAGAATGTAGAAAAAAAATTATTAATACAGCTTTGAAGGATAATTTAATGTTAAGGATTAAAAAATGCGATAACAATAACTCACTTTTACAGTGCAATAACAATGCGCTTAAAACTTATAAATTTCGTGGTAAAAACAAGCATAAAATAAATTGATACCTCTTACCAGAACAACTATAGCAATCCATCAGAGATCTTTAGTAGTCACCGGTGGTAGGACACGTGGAAATTTCGACGCCGGCGTCGGATTAAACCTCTCGGGGGACAGTTGTGAAAAATGAAGAGGAAGAATAACTGTTAGATTATTTTAATCTATTCTTTTGGCGATGCGAACTCCATTCGTGAAGCAGACCCAGATCCGGAAGACGGAATTTAATCTACGGTCGTCTCGAGTCACACGTTTGCACGTCAGACAACTAAACCGAGCAGAATATAAGTTTTAACTCTCTCTTCCCGAGGGAGAGGGTGAAAACTCGGCTACTGTTATTCTTGTTCTTCTTATTCTTCTGGTGTCGGATGAATTGCTGCCGCGAGATACTCGGTTGTCTTCAAGAATGATCACTTGTTCTCGTCCGAGGTATAAAATCTCGTGGATGCTTGCCAGGGGTGAGCGGATGAATTAATTAAAAAATAAATCGACTATTTCAGGGAGATTTTTAGTGGACGAGCGTAAAACAAACGCACTCGGTTTATAGTTACAAATTCGTCGTGTAAGAGTTTTCAGTCCATTAATTTCGAGATAAATCTACGGGAGTTTGTGTACCTAGTACACAGTACACTGAGAGCTACCCCGAAGTCGGAGGATAAGAGGGATAAGAGGGAGAGCAAAGTTATTCGAGTGTAAAAGCCAGGCCGCGCTCTGCTGGGCATCTTATCGCTGTTAGTGAGCAAATTGAGAAATGAACAACTTGTGAGGAATAAAAAGTAAAAGTTATCCTTCTACTGGTTATACACATATTTATAAGCTCAAACTTTGAACTGTGCTTTAAATTATGTGTTGCCAGATAAATATTTTATGTGGATTAAGTTTAACGACTGACAACGAAAAGAAAACAAATGGCGGGTGGAGGGTGGAGGGTTGCTGGGGATTTTATAAATATTGTAAATTATAGAAATCCTTGAACTTACGTCGCTAGGTTCACTTATCGCCTATCGGCTCTAACTCTTCTACTCTTGCTTTCTGTTAGCCTGTTATTTTATATCTAGAGGAGACATAATATAATTATAATATGTGATATTAAGGTATCGATTATTCGACAATTTTTATTTATTAATTTGATTGATAACTTGTAATTTCATTTTATTAATTATTCAGTAAAAATTGATTTTTATTTAAACGATTCGCTAACTTTTAAGTCATTCGTAATTTATGATTATGAATATTGAGTTTGAAAATCAAATTAATAATTTTAAGAAAGTATTGAACAGAATTTATTATTTAAATTGTAAATTGAGGGAAAATTAACTTGATTAGTGGAGAAAAATTTTAAATTAAGAAAATTATTTTGAAGATTTTTAATTAAACTTAAAAATAATTTTATATAATTACATTGATAAAAAATTTAATTAATTAAGAGAAAAAATGTCAATTACAAAAAATTATTTTTTTGTTTTTTGAAACTTTCTTACCACTTTCAAATTTTAACAGCCCTAAAATAGTCAAAAAAATGAAATTATCAATTCACAAAAAAGTCTTTTCTAAAATTTAAATAATTATTTTTATCATGAATCAATATTACAAGCCAAAAAAAAAAAAAAATTCCACAGAATGTGTCAAAAACAAGTGCCCAATAAACTAAGTACCCCAAGAACGTCGTTCCTCTGAGAAATAAAACTCGTCAATAAACTAACAGCCCCACAAAGGAAATAGCTAATAAAAAATAATACATCCGGTTCTTTACAAACGAGATCCACAGAACAGCATCAGAGTGTTGTATGAATTCTTTATCGAGGACTGTATAGTTGGCAATTTGGAGATCTCCAATAAAGTCTCGAGGTTGTTTCCGGTTTCGAATTGGCATTCACCGGGCATCCCCGGCGCCAACCGCTAATGTACAAGTACTTTATGTCTATATATAAATATCAATACAAACAAGATTGGAAGTAAGCGAAATAGACGGTATAGAAGAAGTAAAGGGACGAAGAGCTGGAGTGGATCGAGGTGAAGTTTATCGGCCGGGAGTTTACTGATGTAAAGGGACTATTGGCCGGTGGATATGTCCAGAGAACAACTGGAGCTTCTCTGGTAGTTCTCTGTTCTCTGTTCCGGGTTCCGGGTTCGGTGGAGCCACAACAGAACAGCAGAATTCGCGCTTATCGTTCTGCAAACTGTAACCCATTATATTCAGAGGGTAGCGAAACACCCGATGCATTTCCGGTTATTCCCCAGTGGGAGTCTACAATTCTATACAACTAGTGCTCTCCTGCTATATAACATAATATGGTTCTACATAATGCTGCACCGTGGATGAACATTCCCTGTGCTGTTGGACCTGGAACTGTAAATGTGTGTCGCTGTTCGCTCTGAACTAACACTGGGCATTGTCGAGCAATTTGACAGGCTCTTGTTTCGTCTGGGCTGCTATAGTCTGTCGGTATTGTGTGTGCACCGTGTGTGGGAGTCGACCGAATTACATTTCCGATGGATATTACTACCTTCTCACTGCGATCCACCCCGACATTTAATTGAGAGCAGAAATAAAGAAGCCCTTTGGCGCATTGCTATCACAACATCCACAACAACCCCATTCCCGGTACGTTTTATAAACAATACTCACTGGTAAATTAATTAATGCTCTTAATGTGCAGTATCAATTTGGACTTTAATTAATTAATATTCCAGGCAATGTTTTATTTATTAACTGATGGTTACTGTTTGCTCGCTGTGAATCGACTGGTTGACCTGGAATTAATTTTTACTGGGGTTGTTTGATGGCTATTATTTTTTTAAGAAGGATTCTGTTTGTCTGGAGATGATTTATTCATTTAGTTGCTCGAGAGTTTTTTAATTTTTTAAGTGGGAGTCTTGGTTATTTAGTCAGAGGAATTAATTAAGAAAATATGAAGGAAAATTTTATGAAAATTTCTTTTTAGGTATAAAAAAATTCATTAATTTTATTTGAGTAAAATAGTGACATTTTAAGTTTCTTATTAAGTTTATGTAGTCAAATAAATACACCAAAAACATTTAATGTGTTTTATAATACAATATATCTACACAGAAAAAAAATTTACTTGAATCTGTTTTGTTAAAAATTATGCAAACAATTTTTTACTATTCGGCTAATTGCCTTGGCATATTCAATTAATACAATGCAATACAATACAATGCAATATTTTTTTAAATATAAAACTTTTTTAAAAAATATACAATAATAATAATAATTAAAAATTCTTCTAAAAATAAATTAAATAAAATTTTAAAAAGAAAATTAAAACTATTTCCAACATCATACTTTAAATCCATTTAAACCGGAGCTTCAGGTTCAGATCCCTTCACCCTTTACCCTCTACCTCCTACCTTCTACCCTCGGACCAGCACGAACGCAAAAACGGTACAAAGTAAAACGTACGCTTTTGAAATCCATAATAAACGCAGGGTGTCTAGACGCGAGTTGATTGTGAGCCAGAGGAACAAATTTTAAAATTGGAATTTTTTTATTCTAACTTAAGCTCTTTATTGAGGGTTTGATAAAGTTTCAGTAAAACCGATCTCTACGTGACCGATTTAAAAAAAAAAAAAAAAAAAAAAAAAAGAGTCTGATACCTCCGGCGACAATGATAATAAAAATAATAAGAGCGAAAAGTAAAAAAGTAGAACTAGACGTGGGATGAAGATTTTGCAACGGTACGTGCTCTCTTTTGATTTTCTCGCCCGTCCTTTGTCACTGTTTTCTGTTTTATTTTTTCCACCTTCCACCCCCCCTGCCCCGTTTATTTGCTACACTTTTGTTGTGTCTCCACTTTCCCTTTAAAACAAAAACCCAGAAGTTAAATCTAAGGCAAACAAAACCAATATTGTTCCTCGAATTTATCCAAAAGCACGACGACGTGTTCAATGACATTTCAAAAGTTTATTTGCCCACAGTATATATGTAATTCGCAGCATATTTGCTAAATATTTTTATTTTCCTCCCAGCTTCCATCTTTTAAGTTTTATCGATAAAATATGCGAGGCTTTTTCATCTTTTGTGATAAGTCTCATGCTCACACTCATAACCCTTGCCGGTTCATCTACCAAAGAAGACTTTTATCTCCGTATAAAGTTAAGCAACCGATAACTGAAAATACAAAAGCTTCCAATCTTCCCACCCTCCCAAGATTGTTATCCCCAGCTGCTAGCTATAAATTTATTTTTTACTAAATGTCACACAGCTCTTTCACTGAAATAAAATTCTGTCGTTAATCAATAAACTTATTCGCGATTATTTATTGCTTACATACGAAAAATTACGTGGGGAAAATAATAATAGCAATCTGCATTCGTGTCATTATATGATACGAAAATTACAAATTTTGAGTACAAAAATTTGACTTGATATTTTTAATCACAATATATACAATTTGAATTTTTGATCAAAAAAACTATTCAAATTTTTAACACAAAAAAGTAATTATCACCAAAAAATTATATCACAAATTTACTTGAAGATTTTTATTTAAATCAAAATTTTTTGATTTTTTTAATTTAATGACATTCAAATTTAGAAAAAAAAAAATTAAACAAATTTTTTTAAACCTCAAAATTAAAATCTATTTATAATTTTTCTAAAAAATTAAAAAAAAATTTTTTTATTATTCCCTAAATTATGTAAAAAATGTTAATAATAACTTTCATTAAAAAAAACACATAATTTTAATTAAATATAACAAATAATTTTTTAAACAAAGCCGAAATAATTTTCCATTATTCTTATTCACCTGCTCTGGAGGTTTATTCAAAATAATCCAATAATAAAATACCACCGACGCTGTAACTACTCACTTCATGAACAGACAAATTTTTTTTTATTGTGTCTATTTTCCGACCGCCAATAGCCACTTTCACATTTAAACCATTCGCAGCTTTATATTTACAGTTCCCGGACTATTTTCACGTACTTTAGTTCTTTCCCGCATAAATGTCGGCGCACATTCACAAAACACAAATAGAAAACAAGGGCACAGACAGTAAAACGTTGACGTAGAATTTACACACCCACAACCGAAGCCCGCATGGTTTTAAAGCCCGCGTATTTAGCGCCGGAGGCGGGAAACAAAATAGATATATAATATATACATGTATATAGACTGCCAGAATTCAAACAAAATCACGCTCAAATGACCGACTGCTATTTAAATATTTCATCCTGTTTAACTAATACCGATTTGTCGGATTTATTGCTGTTTATTAATAAACAGAATTCATTAAATTTATTAACATTATATGGATAGTAATGACGTTAAATCCAGCGACAGAACTAAATAATTAATTTTTTTTATTTCACATTTTCTTTAAATAAAAAGCTCGTCTAATATTCTTGCAGAATTTATTTTTTATACACGAACGCTACAAGGCGCTTGGGTATAAATTTTTAAGTTTATAATTTTCAATATTAATTTACTATTTAAATTTTCAAAGGATTAAGTGAAAAGTTGCCAGTCATTAATATTTTATGTTTCAATATTATGGAGTATAAAATCATTAAAATATTATTTAAAAAGCGGCTATAACTTATAACTTGACCCCAATAACTTTCGACCCATAAAACTGTCAATTAATTTCTGACTTACTTGTAATTAATTAAAACATATTCGTGTATTCACAATCGATTCTTAAATTTTTATTTTTATACGCGTTAATCCCAAGTTTTTCATGTAAATTAAATAGAGTTACATTGTAAATTTCTTTTAAGAATAAATCGATATTTTCAATAACACCCAAAGGCAATTTTTTTAATTAAAAATTTTTTCAAGTAAAAAGCAAACAATTTCTACAAACTTTTACGAATCAGCGAAAAAATCCAATAAATGTTTCGAGTAAAGTTTACCTTTTTAGAATGTAAAATATTGAAATAATTTTTTTTTTTTTAATGTAATAAAATTATTAATTAAATTTTTTATAGAATTTTTTAATTACAATTTTCATTGAAATTTTTTTTTTAGAAGACAGTAAACATATTAAATTAAAAAAAAAATTATTATTATTATTTTTAATATGTCCATTAATTTGTTCGTAGCAGAGATCCGTAATTTGATAGTTTATAATTTGATTAATGGGGTCTTTAGTGTTATATATAGCAATCGAAATGAACCGTGGGATATCAGCACATCGACTGTACGTCTATCAATCTATAAGCCCTCTACATACACACAATCTATTTTTACAAATATACATCGTGTAAGGTATCGATTATTATGGCGAATCGATTCGCCGCGCAATTGCTAAGTCCTCAATAAATCTAGTTTCCTGTCTCATAGACTCTTCCTAACTCGGATTCCAATGTTGCAGACTCTATAGATATACCCTCTTCTAGCACTGGAGAATTTTTAGATTCCATTTGGGGCAATTGACTCCCACGCTCACACGTCACCCGCAAATAATCCAAAATTCATGCTCTCTATTTCGGTTTCTGTGTCACACAAACACTATTATTTATACTTTTTGCTTTTATATCGATCTTTAAAGTTTAAAAAATTTTCATTTCAATCTTTCTTCTTCTTTTAATAAGTCGATAAACTTAATGGTTCAGTACAACAGTTTCTCAAAGTTTAAGCGGTACTTTATAAAACCATTTATTTTAAATTCCTTTTTATTTAATGGGTACATTCAATTGAACCTTAAATTTTATGGAAAAACAGATGAATTTAATTATTAAACAAAAATTAATAGACATTTTTTTATTTTTTTAAATCAAAAAAATAAAATTTTTAATTTCTATACAGAAAAAAATTTTTTTTTAACCAAAAAATACAAAATTATATTTCTAAAAAAGTAAATTAAATAATTATGTTTTGCCAATATTTTTTTTTTTAATTTTCCAATTGACTTTTTTAAATTCAAAATTTATAAAAAATTTTGTTCCATATTTACAAAGTATCATTTTATAAAAAATAAAAGTCTCAATTAAAGAATTTTTCTCTCCCCAAAAATATTTTTTTCCATCCAATAAAAGATTGATCATTATTTTCTCTCAGAAATTTGAAACCATTTAAAAAAAACTTCCGAGTTGATTGCGATTGTTGATCATCGGAACTCCAAACATCCAAATCACGAAGCATATAACTTCTCTGGAATTTAATCCCCAATTAAAAAATATTATTTACAAATCGCGTATTCCTATTATCAAATTAAGCCGATCAATTATTTGGATTCTCATCTACACTCTAGACGAGTAGATAGGCTCTAGTTTCAGTTTCAGTTCTAGTTATCCACCAGCGGTATAAAAATAATACGATCCGGAAATATCGAGGTTTTCGGTTGCACCAAATACGTGGCTCTGAAATATTAAAAAAAAAAAAAAACCCGATGGAATTTATTTAAACTGGCAGCTCACGTAATATTTCCGCGGATGACGAGAATGCTTAAAGCCGCTTTCCGGTTTATTAGCCGATGCCTACACTACTTCACACTGCTCGCGTACTACACCCGGAATAGTCGCTGCAAAGTTAAACTTGCGGCTTCCAACAATGCGTAGATATAATTTCCTTTTTTTAAAATAAAATTTTAAGTACTTATAAATTGTGTACGGACGAATCCGTCGGACCGCTCGCTGTCCACTGAAATATCGGAAAACTGCTTCGTCGACGCATTACTTTATCCCATATTCGGCTCTATATAAGTCCTCTGCTATACATATACATGCTGTACACATATATGGGCTATAAGTACAGTTATAACGAGTGTACTCTGTCTACATTCCACTTCTGCGGCATTACACACCCTCCAGTTTACCTCGCGGGTATATTCAATATATACGTACGTACGTACGTGTGTTAATATATAGTGTGTATTTTTTATCTTATTTTTTTTTTTTTTTTTTTTTTTTATAGATATACACAGTGATCACGTACAGTGTAAACGTACTTTGCCAGCCGTTCGGTCATTTCGCTTGGGCGAAAGAAAAAATATAGGACAATGCATACTCCGCAAAAAAACTAACGCCCTTACTGTCTTTTTTAAGCTTTTTTCACTTTTTTGCTTACGGCATTTATTCTACCGAGTGTAAATTTTATCTCGCGTGTCCTGTGACTGGCTGGCTGTGCCTGCGTTGGTGTATTGTATGTGTGTTTTATATTTTGTATATGTAATATTTTCTCACTAGTTTTTAGCAGGCGTGACGCTGAAAATCGTAATTTAAGCTCGCTATTTTTTTTTACGCTTAAAATAATAATGTTGGGAAAATTTGAATTTAAGGTTCGAGGGAAAGGTGTCAAGAGGGTTAAATAAATAAAGTAGTAATAGTTTTTTGTACTGATAAAAAAATTTTCACAGTAATAAAACTATTTAATTTTTTCAAAAATATAATATAAAAAATTTATTTTATTACAATTTTAGTATTTTAATAATACATTAATTAAATTGTGAAAAAAAAAATCTGTCTAAATGATTGTTGAGTAATATTAAATCAAATAGATCGTGTATTTTTAATTCTCTATAATTAAAATTCTTTCATACAATTCTTCTCAGTCTCTCCTTAATCAATTCTTCTGAAGAAATAATTAAAATTCTTATTGGAAAGAAATTTCTTCAACATTGACGATTAAAAATGTCAATTTATTTTAAATAAATCATTCCTTAAAAATCTTCAGATTCATAAATAATCAAACGATTGTTAATTAGCGACTTTGTCAAGCGCTGGAAATGAATACAATAAAAAATGAATTGAAATCTATGTAGGTACAATCAAACATCAATAATTAACTTTCCGTTTAATCGCTGTCAATATTAAATTTAAACGTACATGTTCTTTCCACAAATAGTAATTCGTCCAATTATTTAAAATAAATTCTCAATCAATTCAAAATTAATAAAATTATCTTATCTAAAATTTTAATTTTATAAAATTTTCTTATTTTATTTGTAAATTTGATTTAAAAGTTTTTTAATTAATTAATCAAATAAAAAAAAAATCCGCGATAGAAACACAATTGAACAAAGAATTGTTTTCAATTTCACCTCATTTATCCTGAAGAGTTCCTGTTTAATGTGTAAATAAAATTATGCGTGAAATAAAAATCCTCGAATAGAAGCTGCAAGCTCGATTAAAAGTCCTATTGTTCCTCTTCGCGGGTGTTTCTTTGTCCCCAGTCCCAGGTTCTAGGTCGTCGTATCTTTATTGCCGGAGGAATTACGGCGGTCAATTAAAAGACTCGGATAAAGCTTGTAGGTATATCCTCTCATCTACTCGAGTAAGAATATTAATCGGGTGCATCTGTTGCCAGAACTCGCGATGTTGAATCAAAAAAAAAAAAAAAAAAAAAGTAAATAAAAATAAAATAATTATAAAGTACAAAGATGTAAAAAAGTTGGGAGGTAAATTTCTCAGCAGAGTGAGTAAGGTGCGGTATTAAAAAAAATTACTGTAGAAAAAAAAAATAAAACTTATGTTTATCTGATTATTCGCGTTTGTTGAATGCAGACGTTTTCTAACCATTTTATTTTTTAATCAGTTGCAGATGAGAAGAAAGATAAACACGGGGAACTGCAGCCAGTCGTAAGGGTGAGTGGATATTTTATTTTATTTTATTAAATCCATTCACCGGTTAATGAAAATACAGAGTGAAGCTGGAAAAAAAAATAAAAATAAATAATTCTAGACTCTGTCGACAACGGAGAAAAATTCCCGAGAATCTGAACCAGATTACGAGGACGAGGATGAAGAAGAAGAAGAAGAAGAAGAGGACGGAGAACCGGAAGGAAGAGAGCACGTGGACGAGTACGAGGAAGAATTACGAAGCATGGCCGAGTCCCACGAAGCCATGTCCAGAGACGAGAGGCGCAACTCCTCGGACAGCCTAGCCAACCCCCCCGAGGCGGGCTTCAGTCCGGGGATGGTGTCCTCCAGGAACTTCGACTCCCAGGAAAAGAACCTGGAGGAAAGTTCCGATGAGAGCATGACCTCCAACGAGGCAATCAGCGGCGAGGTTACCGGCCCCGCACAGGCAACTATCCCTTTTAATTTATTCCCAAAGTTACTTGTAGTTATTAACTTTTATTTATTATTCATATGGATCTTTTTACTTTTTATGTCTCGCCCATTCCTCCGGGTGATACAGGAGCTTTTGAAGTTCAAGCGGCAGGCGAGTGGAAAAATTAAACGCGTACCTACTGTGAAAAAGGAACTCAGCTCACAGATACGCCTCCAGGGGAACGACACTAATGAGGATGCGGTCAAAGGCGAACTTGTAGGGAAAAAAGTTCCCGCAAGTCGACAAATTATTGACAACCATTTGGTAAATTATTTTTTTTTCTAATTGCAGAGATAGTTTTTCTTTTTATTTTTTGATTTAATTGGAAACTCAGTTGAATTTTCTGAGGAAATTTTTATAAATAATTCTTTATCGGATAATTTTTTTAGTACTTCAATAATCTGAAAAATTTTTTTTATAATTTACTAAGTTCAAAATTTTTTTCTTCAATCAAATTAATTTTTTTTTTGAGAAATTCAAATGAACAAAAAAATCTATATGCTCAATTTACATTCAGTGTGATCATAATTTATCTTGTTAGGATTAATTAGGACAATCTGATCATGATTTTCATGAGTGGTTGGGTTGTTTAGATTGTCTTCCCAAAATTATAATATAGTTTACCAATTAACTCGTCAGTTCAGAGGTTTGAGGCGAGTGACAACGACGTATTGCTTCAAAGCTTGGTAGTTACCAGTGGATAGTTTCGAACCACAAGCATCTCGGTTACCGCTCAAGTGTCGGAATGTTTTTATTGAAACTAAACTTTGATATTATTGTCAACTCCAATAACTAAAGTTTAGATTGATCTTCTGAACTACGCTGTCCATTCTTTGGATTAATTGGAAAATTTATTTGTTGGAAAACTGTAAAATCAATACTAGAAAAAAAATTATTGATTATTTTTAATCAAGTAAAATTTATTAAAAAAACAATTTTTTTTAATTTTTATACTAAATAATGTTAATTTTTTATTTTGATTAAAAATTAAATTATTGAAAAATTTATCAGAATTTAATTACAAAATTCCACAACAATATTGTAGAGTATGAAAATATCTGATAAAATTTAATATTTGTCCAAATCAATAGCGTAAAATTCTTGGGTAGCTGTACGAGCAAAATAAAATAAAATAAAAGATTAAATTTAACAGAAAACAGAAAAAGTAACTCTATTGTTGTACAGAGATTTGTATTTATCGAATAAAAGGCAACAGGAGCTTATTTGTCGCGTATCGAGTCGGGCTTCTCCGGTACACCCTTTGCTAGCCGGCAGGTGTAGGGCCGTAGCGTAATAATACTTGAGAGTGCTTTCAGCTGGATGACGATGGGATTAATCCCGGGCCCGGGGAGTCCTACCTCGAGAGGAGATCTCTGGATGTCGAAGCCGACGGAGAAAGAGAAAGGGCGCCTGAAGACTCCGAGGAATATATGGATTTGGATGCGCCGACGGAAATCCTCGGAAAACTCGACAAGAGACAGCAATCCGATCTCAAGGGTCTCGAGACTTATCTCGAACCGGCTACGCACACCTACGAGCTCGAGAAGCTCGCAAAACTTGAGGAACTTCGAGTAAGGATTTGCCACTACACAAAGAACTTTACTTAAGAGATTGCGAGAGTCAAGGGCTCACTGCATTTCATTTTTAAACACCCTGCCGATAAGACCTAGCGGTGAAACTGAAAAACTTTTTCAACTCACCCTCTACTTATCCTGTATCGGGGATTTTCTCTTTTATTTTTATCTTATTCCGTTTCTAGTTCTGACAACCCTATAAATTTATCTTTTATTTTATATCATGGATCACTGACATTTTATGATTTTCCAGGATCAAAAATTTTTAAATTATCTCCAACTGACAGTTAATTATTTTTTTCTGCTAGAAAAAATTTATTTCAGAAATATAGTAATATTTTATATTATTAAGGGAATATGAAAAATTTTCTGTCCATGATATTCAGTTGATAAAATCGGTTTTTTAAAGTAAAATTTAGTGTCATTTTAAAGGTTTTGACTTGAATTTGTGCCTTTTCAAGGTTTCATTTAATTCTCATCAATAGTCAATTTATTATCATAAGTATTTACGCTGCATTCGAAAATACTCTATCTCTAGATACGTAATTAATAAATTATCTTGTAAAATATTGACATTTTTAAAGATATAAGCTCATCCCAATGTTACACACATCAAGAGCTTTCATTTGAATACTCACATGCATTTTTATATATTTTTCATATATACATATATATATAATAAATATAAATATATGAAAAATTGATGTGGGTACTTAAATGAAAGGTCTCGATGAGTGTAATGTCAGGGTGAGCTTATATCTTTAAAAATGTCAATATTTTACAAGATAATTTATTAATTACGTATCTAGAGATAGAGTATTTTCGAATGCAGCGTAAATATTTATGATAATAAATTGACTATTGATGAGAATTAAATGAAACCTTAAAAAGGCACAAATTCAAGTCAAAACCTTTAAAATGACACTAAATTTTACTTTAAAAAACCGATTTTATCAACTGAATATCATGGACAGAAAATTTTTCATATTCCCTTAATAATATAAAATATTACTATATTTCTGAAATAAATTTTTTCTAGCAGAAAAAAATAATTAACTGTCAGTTGGAGATAATTTAAAAATTTTTGATCCTGGAAAATCATAAAATGTCAGTGATCCATGATATAAAATAAAAGATAAATTTATAGGGTTGTCAGAACTAGAAACGGAATAAGATAAAAATAAAAGAGAAAATCCCCGATACAGGATAAGTAGAGGGTGAGTTGAAAAAGTTTTTCAGTTTCACCGCTAGGTCTTATCGGCAGGGTGTTTAAAAATGAAATGCAGTGAGCCCTTGACTCTCGCAATCTCTTAAGTAAAGTTCTTTGTGTAGTGGCAAATCCTTACTCGAAGTTCCTCAAGTTTTGCGAGCTTCTCGAGCTCGTAGGTGTGCGTTGCCCTCGGTCATATGACAAAGTGCTACATTCTGGATTTCTTGTTTCTGGGATTCTCGAGTCAATTTCCTGGCGAAAGGGTGCATATGTCTGTTTCTCTTTCTCTTTCTCTTTATCCAGAAAATCTCCAGTCCTCCTGATGTGTACACAACTGGTGAAGCGGTTGGCGGTTTCAATCACACCGGGCAACATTCAAGCGCAATTTAAACGTGTGGGATTAAGTCACTCCGGTTGGGATTCCCGCGGGAAATCAGGGAAAGAGTCTTGGGTTATCAATCCCTCACGCGTCGAAGGAGTGTCACTGGGGATAAATTCTCAAGGAAATCTCATCTATCAATTCCGTCGATTCTTCCCTAAAATAGATCAGTGATTAATTTTCAGTTAAACTTCGGCTATTAAAACTTTTAAAAGCTCTCTCTCTCTCTCTCGTAAATTATTGCTTTTAATTCGATTTTTTTTTTTGTGTAATTTCATTTTTCAACCGACAAATAAGCACTAAAGAATCCCTTGACCTCGCAAAGCTCATACAAAATTACAAAATTTATTTAGAATTATATTGTATTATGCTTTTGTAGTTGGTAAGTGTACTAGTTTTGGCTTTTATTAGCGTATTTGTATTTTTGAAACTGTTGATTTAAACCCTGAGAACTTAGAAAGTGCGGTTTCTTGCTTTGTTGACCAGGCAGAGGAGTACATACTGGCTGAAAACTTAATGGAGTTATTGGTGAAGCTCGCTGAGAATCCTAAGCGATGGGAACGGACTCACAAATTGCTGAGTAAGTATATAACGTAACCTACATACTACATACTACATATACTACTAATATAATATTGAAGCTAACATTATCGAGCGAATCAAACAACGACATAATTGAATTTTATTGCCTTGTTTATTTTATATTCGATGTTTTTTTCTTTATCATAATAATATCAATATTTATGTTGAAAGTTGTTTTTTTAAATTAATTTTTATAAATAGTCCATAAAAAATATTATTTAATTAATAAATTAATAGCTTTTAAGCTCTACAAAAATATACCAGTATTTATCTATTTTTTTGTAGGATTTAAAATAATTTTTTTTTTTTTTCATATTTAATAGAGGATTAAAATATATTTTTTAAATATTTTTATACATGAGTATCTTTATTATATAATTTAAGATATTTTTTTTTATGGATTTTAATTATAATTATAAGATATAAAATTTATACACAGACAAAAAAAATGAACTTAATTTTAAATTTATTCATTTTTAAAATAATAATAATAATGATAAAAAAACAAGTAACGATTATTGAAGGACATTTGAAATGCTGAACAGCACCAGGTTATTAGTCGAACAATAACTCAACAAATTTCACAGCAGCAGAGTAGGTCTATATAAAGAGTGAGAGAGTCCGCTGGGAACAAGAGCCTGTTTCGCCTCTTAATTACCTCTCGCAGCTCTCGCAGCGGCAACCCGTCGTCATTACACATTATAACCACCAAGAGCTGGCCTACTTTTCCTTATTTTCCCCCGATCCAAATTACGGGCATACATTATAATTATTTAATTAAATAAGGCTTTGTGCTTGTGCCATATTCACAAAAACCACCCAAAATAAACAACTAATTAAAATAATAAACAATTCCCAGGGGACATGGAGAACGACCTGGAGCTGTGGAGAGCCTCGGACTCGAGCAAGCGCGGGTACGACTTTCGGCAAGCGTTGAGCCAGCCAGACTTCCCGATTCCGGTGGCAGAGAAGCTGAAGCCCCCGGCGGAGAAGCCGAAGAAGAAAAAAAAGAAAAAGAAGAAGCCGAGGTCCCAGTTGTCTACGGAGACACCATCAACGACCTCTTCACCAATCACTCCTTCTACGACTCCAGGATCGACAGCTGCGCCGAGAACTCCCGCCCCAACAGAGGCAACGCACTGGCGGATCTTCCCGGAGCTGTTCGGGTCTCCAGTCCGGAATTCCCTCCACAAAGAGCCCTCGAATTTGGCGAAGATCCATTACGCGGTGGGAAAATACCAGAAGCCGTCTGTGGGGTCGAGTAATCGCAATACCGATACTGATGACACTTCAACGGGCTACCTGAATGACCAAGTCCCGGGGATATTGGATTCGAGCCACGGGAGCGCAAATTCCAACAGCAATGGCAAGTATCCGCTGTCAAGGAAATTCCACTTCGGGAAGATAAACACTCATGAGAAGGACTCGCCGCTGAATCAACACGAGTCCCAGCCCTCGATTTACGACCCGGAGAGGGAGAGAGCCAGCCCTCGACTGCTTGATTACCCGCTGGCTGGACGAGCGTACCACCACGAGCATCAAGAACCATCAAGAGCTCGTGTGGGCGACAGGTTCGATCGATACAGGCCACCGTACGTCGGCGAACGTGTCAGGAATCAGATCTTCAAGGATTACCAGGAGCCCGCGGGCTATCCTGGGGAGTTTCCCCGTCAGGCTCCCTACGCCAAGGCCTGGAAGTACTCAAAGTACGATTTGAGCCCGCCTGTCGATCCCTACTACGAAGACGAAAGGAGCAACTGGGCCACCAGGTACCGCGCTTGGCAAACTTTTTGGAGACCCATTTTCGAGATTGAAGACGCGGACGAGGCCAAGAGGAGGATGCTCTTTGGAAAGTTTTCTCCCTCTTCTTCTTCTTCTGCTTCTTCTTCTTCTTCTTCTTCTTCTTCTTCTTCTTCTTCTTCTTCTTCTTCTTCTTCTTCTTCTTCCTCTTCAATGGGATCTCTTTCTGGCAAGAGTGATAAGACTATGCAAATTCCTTGGCGGTCGATAGACGACTCGAGATCAAAGTCCTACAGCAGAGAACCACCAGTTCCAGATAAAACTAGAAATCACTCGGAGTTTAATGAAGCGCTAAAGTCTTCTAAGCAAATCAAGGATGAGAATGTCGCCCTTCCCAAGATAACCATGAAAACTTGGAATAGTTTGACGTCCGATCCGGCGACTTGGCCATTCAAGCTCTCTGACGCGAAGCCCTGGCCCAAAGATAAGAACGGAAAGTCTTACAACCCCAACGCGGATCTCGTGAGGAAGCTCGGGCTTGACAAGCAGGAGAGACTTTTGGACAAGGACGAGGATAAGAAGTTAAATAAAGAAGGAGTTAAAGACAATGCTAATTTGAATTTGAATGCAAGTGGCAAGATTAAGGGGAATTCCAATCCCTGGACCAGCGACAGGAAGATGTGGCCGATTAAAATGTCCCCCAAGATACAGTCGGTTGGAGCCTGGGTGATGCCCGCGGATGACGCCGGCTGGAGCTCTTTCAACCAGCAGCACTTCGAAGACCCCGATTGGCACAAGGGAAAACTGACCAAGTGGAATGTCGAGTTCGCTAAGCCAGTCCCCGACAGTACGCCCAAGTGGAAGCAATTTTCATACCACAAGATTAACACCAAGCCAATTAGCAAGTCCGGTGCTACTCCCGAGGAATCTGCGAGGAGGAACGCGTTCATTGCTGTCTCAGCGGTCTCGTCTTCTAAGTATCCTGGTAATGAGTGGAGGAAAAATGATATCGAGGAGAACTTCGGGGATAATCCGCTCAGGACTAATGGCGATATTGATCGCGATGACCCCAGTACACAGTTGCTACACAATCGCTGGCAACAGACTCAGGTGGCCAGACCTACTGATAGGAGGAATCTCACCGACCCACTGGAGTACCAGCTAGAGGAACTCAGGCTTAATAATATTGAGGTAAGTAATTTACATTTGATATTCCTATTGAAGGGTGAATTTATTGGAGGATTTGCTAAATTTAATTGGGGATGTTAAGTTTATTTTAAATTTTCTTAGGGGTCAAATGTTATTAATATTATTATTATTATTTATTTATTTATTCTTTAAAATAGGATTTTTTTAAGATTTTTGATAATTAAAAATTTTAAAATTAAAAAAAAATTTTTTTTTTTTATTTTATAGAAAATTAAATTAAAATAACATTTGATAAAAATTTAATTGAAGATACTTTGGGGGAGTTAAGCTTCAAAAGAAATTTATTTATGAGTCAAAGGTTATAAATATTATTTTTTGGAAAATTTAATAAGAAATAACGTTTGATAAAAATTTTATTTTTAAAATACTTTTTTAGAGTATTAAAAGAAAATAAATAAATTATTCGGAAATAGCTGAGTTAAAAGGAACGAGAAAAAGAAATAACAAGAGTTTAAGTAGTACAAACTATATAGAGCGCGACTACCCTAAAAACGTCCGATCACAATCGCTGGTTGATATATTTAATACAAATTTTATATTAAATGGAACACAGAAGTTTTTTTTTTTATATAAAAAATTTATATCATTTATTTAAAATTATTCCATCTTTTTAAAAATAATTATGCAAGTATTCATTTATTACAGTTTTATATTCAATATTATTCATTTCAACATTTTACAATAATATTTAATTTCATCACAATTTCTATTTAAAATTATTACGAAAAAAAATATTCTCTTTTTATAATGACATACTTTAAATGCGGTCAAATTGTCTTTATCTCATTGAGTATCCAAAAACTTCAAAATTACAGTTTTAGATAAAAAAAAAAATTAAAGATACTGCCAAGAAGTATAATTTGGCTCTAAATATCTGATAAAAAATATAATTTTCTTTTTATGGATCAAGAATTTTTACTATTTCTCATAAAATATAAAAAGTTAAGATAAAAAATAAAAAGTAAATGAAAAAAAAACTTACTTTATCTACCAATAAAGCTCTAACAATAGTCCGAGACCGAAAAATTGATTACCATTAAAACAACAAACCCTCTTGATACAGCCAAAGAATAACTGGGACTGTGACGAAAGCTCTCTGACAAAGAGAGAACAAAATTACGAGGGAGTTCCCCGGAGTGCTTCCGGCGAAGAGACACTCGGGGCAAATTTAACGAAAACTCAAACTCTGAGAGTCGAAGAAACTGAGCGGGGTTCTTGCCAAAGTGGACGGGCAAGTTAACGGCGAATAGCTCCGGTTTAGCTTCTTACTCTTTTACTTTTACTAAAACTTACTCTTCTACTTTCTATTTCCTATTTTCCGTTTTCTCATTCACTCCCAGGGCAAAATATAGCGGCACACTGTACTCTGCAGTCTTTTTTATTATCCGGAGTGGAAGAACAAATGCCCGGGCCTCGAGTTACAGTGTACGGAACTCGGGTTGCTTATTGTAAATAAAACTTTTACAGAGGAAGAATAATATACTCCCCTGATGAAGTATATCTGCGATGTATTTAACTTGAGAGTTTGAAATTTAAAACAAAGATCATTTTTTTGGTATCAAGATTTTTGATCCCTCGACAAAATATCTCCGGACAAAATATCCTCACAGAGTAAAAAATTTTGTGTTAAAAATTTTTCTATTAAATATTTAACACTTTTGTGTGTAAATTTAACATTTATTGTGTTAAATTAACACAAAAAAGTATTAAATATTTAACAAAAAAATTTTTTGACACTTAGACGTGAAATTTTACTGTTCAAGACTAAATATCACGCAACAGAATATTTAAATATATAAATAATTTTTTTAAGATCAATAATATCGAATAAACACACAAAAATCATGATAAAAACGGTAACAAACATAAATTTTGGTAATATTCAAAAATATTATAATTTTTAGTATTATTGACAATTTATTTTTTGACATTCGTTATTTATCAACTGATTCTATTTTGCTGTAATTATGATAATTAAATCATGATAATTTTTCTAATAATTGGCAAATATTACCTAATAACCAATATTTTAAGTTTTTATTGAAATTTGTTGAAATGCCATTAATAAATGTTAAAATAAAATTGATACTTTTTTTTCAAATTTATTGCTTAGAGGTGTTTCATTGAAAAATTTAATTACTCAAGATATTGTGTCCAGGATATTTTTTTGGGGGAGTTAATTTAATATCAGATTGTTAATTAAATAAAATACACCGGAATAGATTATCTTCACTGTAAAGAAGAAGAAGAAGATAAGAGCTCAAGTTTTCCCGTTTAAACGATACTTTGATGGTTCGCTGAATAGCTGAGATGTCCGACGCAGATCGGAACTTCGAGGAACAACAAAAAAGCAGAAAAGTTTGTAACAAAACAAAAAGCTCGAAGAAAAAAGGAAAAAATATTATTGTAATTTAAGGGACGGCGCTCGCTTGTCCAAATAACGAAAAACTTGGTGAGTTTGAAACTACCAACGCAATTAGGTAGACCCGCAATTCCGAAGCAACGGGTGGTCGATCATCCTCTTTTATTATTATTTTTTTTAATCCTCGTTTTGGTGCTTCCAGTCCGGCGTAATTGCCAAAAAAATAAACGATGAGCATGTGAAGAATCAGGATAACTTCTGCAGTTCGGTTAACCTCGAGCGTGAAAATACCTCCAGTTTCGGGATGAAAAAGCTCTGATGTAAGATACGCGCTGGAATGTTGATGAAAAAGAAAAAAAAAAAAAAAAAAAAAAAAAAAAGGGGAAAAAAAAAAAAAAATGCCATGTGTTCTTAGTTGTCAAAAAAAAAAGCTGTCGATCGGGATGTGCGCGCAAATGCAGACAATCTTTTA
>JZSA01003280.1:0-36041 GCA_000956155.1 Cotesia vestalis
ATTTTTTTTCAATTAATTAATAGTCAAAATAAATTCAAGGCACTCTTTATTAATCACAAAAAAATACATTATTTATTCTTTAACAAATTATTAAATAATTAAATATCAATTACGTAAAACAATACTTCAATGGCACTTTATTGAAAATAAAATTACCGTTTTTAGCCAGTGTACTTTTTTTTAATTTAATTTCATCCTCAATTTAATGTAAAAAAAATTTTTCAACCATAAAACTAAATCATTTAAATGCCTTATAATTAAAATAGACCGCTTTGATGTTAAATTATTTTATAATTTTGCGGTCAATAAAATTTTTTAAACCTAATTAAAATGTCAAGTGGCCATAAACAGTTTTTAAATTCTATAACTTATTTTAAAAAAGAAATACTTAATAAAATTCAATTTTTCGATTGAAAATCTTCAAATTTCTGAGACTGAGTTTTGAGCTTAGGAACAGGAAGCACATGTTGGCAAACCATGGCCGGGTCAACCTCTTTAATATAGGAGTCAATGAAGACCACGGGCATGGGAGGGAGTTTTCCAGGATGAGTTTTCCTGTGACTAGTCAGAGCGGGCTTCTGAACGAAAGTTTTCCCGCAAATATCACAAGTATAAGGTCGCTTGCCCGAGTGGAGAAGCAGATGCTGCCGGAGGCTGTTTCTCTTGGCGAATGATTTGCTGCAGATTGAGCAGACGGAGTCCTTGATGTGCATATGAACTCCCATGATATGATTCCTTAAATTATCCTTAAGTCTAAAGCCCCTTCCGCAGTAGTCGCACAAGAATTCCACGCGGCTGGCCGAGTCCACGTGGTTGTCCAAGTGTCTTTTCAACCCCAGCGCGGTGACGAATTTCTTCTTGCAGAGTGTGCAGTGGAACTTGTGCTCGGTGTGGTAGGCTTGGATGTGGTACTGCAAAGTCTTATTTTTCTTTGTAGAAAATCCGCAGAATTCGCAGAGGAAAAATTCCCCGTTTATTACGGCTTCTTTCTCCAAAATTTTTTTTCTTCTTAAGTCTTGCGGCTTGCAAAAGTGACTCCGGTACTCCACGCGCGTCATTTTGTCCTTGTAACACTTGCGACATCTAAACTGCTTTGATAATTCACTGTGTTTGTACTTTTCATGCAGAACGATTCGCTGGAAGTCCAAGGAAATAAACGAGCAGTGGCGACATTTGTGCAATTGACAGTTTAAATTTTTTATCATCTCTTCCGGAGGACATTTTGGCTTTAAATTTTTTATATATCTCTTGGAGTGCGTACAGATGAACGAGTCCGTACTTGGATCGCCGGGAATTCCCTCGTAGGAGAGGTTGCAAGTTTTGCAAAAATAGTAGGTTAGTAAATTTACGGGAATCGAAGTTTCTGCTGGCTTTGAAAGCTGCGCGTTTATACTTTTTGGGTATAGAATTTTTTGTGATCTAAAACATAAAATATAAATGTATTTTACTATTGTTTTTATATCAATGAAAATTAATTTAATATGATATTAAAGTTAGCTGTCGCTTGACCATTTTTTAATTTTATTTAACAAATTTAAGTTAGCCGACGTTTTAAATTTTTTAATAATAAAAATTGGAATTTAAAAATTGCACTTATAGTTTTTTAAGTTTTTTTACAAATGAATTTTTTATTTTTTTATAATAATTTAGAAATTAAAAATCTAATTTTTTGGAACAAATTCATTTGTTAAAATAAATTAAAAAATAATCAAATGACTACAAACTTTAATTTTATTTATTGTGATAATTAATTTAGCAGATGTTTGATAATTAAAAAAATTTTTTTAAGAAATAAATTACCGCAAAAAAAAAAAATTAATGAAGAAATTTGAAAAAAATGCATTTTTTTTTTTTTAAATAATTTTTTTTATTGAATGAAATTAAAAATTTGTTTATTTAATAATTAAGTACTTACATTATAGTAGGTAGTGTCTTCATTTTCGTTGCATTCATTTTAATAAAATATCATAACCTTACTTTTTTTATTTATTTGTATAAATTTAATATATTTCACTGTGTTAATGTCAATTATTATTTTTTATGTATTAAATAATTATTTAATTAATTTATTAACTAGTTTATTATTATTGTTTGTTGAAGAAATTTTATTTTAAGTTACAAGTTGTGTGAAACTTTCGGTTAGTCAATAGAAACAATTGAAACTGACAGCTGAAATTAACTTTTGGTTAGTCATTTAGAATTTTTTTACCAACTGCATAAAAATATTTAATTTAATTTAATTTAATTTAATTAAACAAATAAATTATTTTTAATAAAAATTATTTTATTAAATTAATTATTTAAATTGTAAATAATTTTTTTTTTAATTATTATGAAAAATATGATTATACGTCAAAATTTAAATAAATTTATAAATGTAAGTTTTTTTAGTGAACTGACTTATCATCTTTTTGATAGATATATTTAAAAATAAAAAAAAAAAAAACATGAATAGCTTTAAATAAAAAACAATTTCTTATAAATAAATTTCCATTTATTAATTTATAAATAAAATAATTCATCTCTTGAAAGTGCTTCCCCAGCTATTAAATCACTCGCAATAACTCCTCACTTAAAAGCGCCTTAGTACTCTTGAATTTAAAAACCCAATGGTTGAATAATCGCCAGAAAATAGAATTCAGACTCCCTGAATTCACCAGAATCTACTTGTCATCTAAAACAGATTTATCACATTAAAAATCCAGTCGATTACAATAAAAGTATTGATACTTACATTATTCGAACTTTGTTCTCTCGCTAAGGCATAAAAATATCCCAAAATAAAAAAGCCCGAAATGGTGTGAAATATTTATTAAACTCAAACTGTACAAAGTATACTTAAATACTTAATCAATATTATTTTCTTATAAAAATATCTTCGACTTAATAACTTACTAATTAGCAATATTAAAAACACTTCAACAGACTAATTAAAAAAAAAAAAAAAAAAAAAAAAAAAAAGAAGAAATGAACTGAATAATTTTATTAATTAAAAAATAATTTACAAGCCGGTTCAATCGCTGATGGCCTCAACCTCGTCCTCGTTAATTTCATTAGCATTAGCGCCGTTCTCCATAAGATACTCAGCAGTGAACTCTTTAACAAGGTCCGCAATAGGCATAACCGGGAGCGGGGGATGCGACCCGGGGTGAGTCTTGCGGTGGCAAATAAGCCCAGGCTTCTGTGTGAACGCCTTGCCGCATATATCACACACAAAAGGCCGTTTGCCGGTGTGAATAAGTACATGCTGGCGCAATTGCGACTGTCTGGCAAAGGCTTTATTGCAAATGGGACAGTTGTGAGGTTTGCTGCCAGTGTGCACGGCCATGTGCCGCTTAAATGAATCCTTTTTAGTAAAAGTCTTCCCGCATTCTGCGCAAACGATCTTCTCCCGCTTCTCGTGCTGCGTGAGCATGTGCTGCTCCAGATTTTCCTGAGTGACCATGCGCCGCTTGCAGATCTTGCACTCGAACTTGGGCTTAAAGTGGGCCCACTTCTGATGGACATACAGCGAGCCGCTGTTCTGACAGAGTTTTCCGCACACAGTGCAATTAACCGGCTTCTCTTTGTGATGGAACCTCACGTGGTTGGTCAGGTCGCCCTTGACCTTGAACTGCTTGGGACAGAACTTGCACTGGTGCTCGAAAGTATCGGTGTGCTTGCGAATAAAGTGTGACTGGAGCGAGTGCTTGGAGCGACACTTGAACCCGCATACCACGCAGGGAAAGTCGACATTGCTGGAGCCCTTCTTGGGCCAAGTCTCGTGCTTCCGCTCCAAATGCGCCGCGAAGAGGTTCTTCTTGAGCGTCCGATAATCACAAACCGCGCAGACGTAGGCTCCGTCCTCCTGAATGCAGACCTTCTTCTTGTGAGTCCAAGCCACGTGCTTCCTAAAAGCGATCTTCGAGGGAAAGGTCTCCGAGCAGAGCGTGCACCTAAACGTAGGCGTGCTCTTCGGTAAGATCGGCCGGTACCTGGTCTGCCGGTGGTTCTTAGTAGCGACAGCGACGGGGACTATCGTGGCCACCTGAGGAGCTTCTTGGAACTTCTCTACAGCACCAACGTCATCTACGTCTTCCTCGTTCTCAGTAGCGTACTCAATCACCTGGGAGTCTATGCTGTCGAACTCTATGTACTGCGGGACTTCCTGGGCCTGCTCTTCCTCTGTAATACTCTCACCTATTATGTTACCCTCCGCATCGACCTCCTCCCCGTCGATATCTTCTTCCAACTCACCTTCCTCACCTTCCTCACCTTCATTCTCATTCTCATACTCCCCCTCTACGTCTCCCTCGACTTCTTCAATCCCCTCGACCTCCTCGACCTCCTCCGCGTCGATAAACTCGCTTTGGGAAATCTGCTGGTCCATTTCTATTTCTTCCGGCTCGACGAGCTCCTCTACTTCCTGAATCTGCTCCTCTTGCTCCTCTTCTAGCTCGCAATTATCGTTTTCTTGCTCGTCTTCGTAGTTATAGCCCTCAAAACTGTCGTTATTATTATCATGATCATTTTCATTATCACGATCGTCATCATCATCATTATTCGTAATGTTGTCCTTCATTGAGACAACATTCTCCGCAAGTTTTTCAATAGTGACAATGCTACCTTCTATTTTGCACTCGTACAAATCGCCCCGAGTGGTTTCCTTTCCGGACTCTGTCCCGCAGATATTGTTTATCAATATCGGCTTCATCTCAGTCTCCTCAAGCTCCTCGGAATTGTTCATAATACTTGTGTCAACGTCGTACTGATAGTCGTAGAAGCTAGCGTCGTTCTCGACAGACATATCATGCTCGTTCTCTTCCTCCTGATGCAGCACCTCGGTTTTGCACTGAACCGGCAGCTGATTAAAGTCTTTGATTCTTCGCTCTTCGGCTTCTGGGTCGTCTTCTTGCAAGACAAATTTAAACTCTCCGGGAGTGTGCTCTTGCGGCGCGAGCTCAAACTCCGGTTGATACTCTTCTTCAGAGGTCGGGATGTTATCTATGTTTACCGGCTCCTCGTCTTCAGGTACAAAGGCGTAATAAGGCTTGCCGTCGAATTCCAATATCTGCCATTTACGCATCACGACAGACTCTTTGTCAAAGATGAAAAATCCACGTGGATCCCCTGACGCTCCCGTTCTGCCGGATTTATTGAGGTATCTGAAACACCAGCGATGAATTTGTTAGTCATTATTTAGCGAGGGTACTACTGCGTAGTCGTTATTTCGTGCGTAGATTTTATTAATAATATTTATTACTCATTATTTTTTATGTTCACTTTATCTTAATTTTGATACCAGCTTTTCTTATTTTCTTATTTTTTTTTTTATAATTATATAATTAAATTTTACGATCGAAGTCATTGCTTTGTGTGACTGGCAGTAATTCGTGCTACAACATAAAAATATTATTAGTCATGAATAAATATTTAAATATTATCGACATTGATTTTTTTATTTATTTATTTAAACAGTACATTTTGCTCAGTCGCAACAATTGATTAATTGTTACTTAATAATAAAACCATTGATACAAATTTTAAATAAATTTTATTTAATAAAAAAAAAAAAAAATTATTTTCACTGAAAATAATTAAATTAAATTACTATAATTTAGTTAAACTTTTCTTTCACTTCTTTTAAAACTTTGTCAATAGTCTTAAACTTTTTCAATGTCTTTAACCTAAAATTTTCACGAGCAGTTAAACACACTTCACTGTTTAAATAATTAACTCCACTTTCAATCACTGATTCTTAAAATAAAAAAATAAAATAAAATACTTACTCTTTTCTTTGACTAGTTATTCAATAATTTTTATTTTTTATATTACTAATGTTTAATAAGCAAAAACTTACAGAGTAATTTATAATTAAATAACACACCGGCAATTTGTACTAATATTAAACATTAAATCTTTAAATTATTAAGCAAAAATTAATACCGCAAGTAGAATACGGACAATTTTTTCAGTAATTGTTTTTTTTTTATAATCTGGAAATTAATATTATTGGTAATAATTTATTACAAAATAAATAAATTGTCACGTTTGCTACTTTCAGTACTTAGAATAAATATTAAACATGATACTGAAGTGTCAGCTGACAGCTTTTAATTTTTTTTTTAAATAAATTACAATAGAAAAAACACTTTTAATAATTTTTGTTAAATTTTATGAAAATTAATGTAGCAGATATTTAATAATTTTTCTATTAAATAAATTACTGCATTAAAAAAATGGACATTCAGAAAATTTAATAAATTAAAAAATGGTCAAGTGACAACTAACTTAAATATCATTAAATTTTCACAAATGATATTTTTTTAATAATAATTTAATTGTTATAAAATTAGAAAAAATTTAAAAAAAGTCAGTTAACTTAAGTGTCATGTAAGAATAATACTGAAGTCAGCTGACAGCTGTCAATTCTTATAATAAATCAATCAAAATAAAAAATGGTCGCTCAACTTTATTTTAATTTTGTTTAAAAATTTTTTAACAAGCAAATTTTGTTCCAAAAAATTGAATTTTTAATTTAATAAAATTTCTAAATATTAAATATATTTGTTAAAAAATTTTTTGGTATAATTAAATATCTTTTAAATAAATTTCCAACATGTCAGTTAACTTCAGTGTCATGCAAGAATAATACTAAAGTCAGCTGATAGCTGTCAATTTTTTAAATTCTTATAACAAATAAATTTGATCGAAAAAAATGGAATTTTTAATTTAATATAAAATTTCTAGATATCAATTTTGTTGTAATTTAATTATTAAAAAATTTTTTGTTAAAATGAAATATCTATTAAAAAAATTTCCAGCACGTCAGTTAACTTCAGTGTCTTAAACAACCGTATTTATCGTAATTAAATTTATTTAGTGATAATATTTCCCAGAATATGATCAATAAGAACTCGAGGTAGCGGCGGATGGTTTCCAGGATGTGATTTACGATGACTGATTAATCCGGGCTTCTGAGTAAAGGCTTTCCCGCAGATATCACAAACATAAGGCTTGATACCAGTGTGGATCAATAGGTGCTGCTTGAGCGCAGTTCTTCTGATAAAAGTCTTCCCGCAGATCTGGCAAACATAGGGCCTGTCACCAGTGTGGATCCTCATGTGAATTTTCAACCGACTGTTCCTGGAGAAAGTCTTCCCGCACTCGTCACAGACCGCTTTTTCGCGTTTCTCGTGCTGTCGGATCATGTGCTCGTTAAGGTTCTGCTGAGTAACCATGCGCCGCTTGCAAATGTGGCACTCAAATTGCGCCTTGTAGTGTGCAAATTTCTGGTGAACATACAGGGAGTTGCTGTTGAGACAGGTCTTGCCGCAGACGTCGCAAATAACCGGGTGCTCTTTGTGGGAGAAGCGGATGTGGTTAGTCAAGTCGCCCTTAACTTTGAACTTTTTACCGCAGAACTCGCAAGTAAATTTATAATCTTGAGTGTGTCTCCTCGCGATGTGAATCTTAAGCTCGTACTTATTTTTATTTTTGTACTCACAGAGGCTGCAATTGAACACCTCCGGGACGCTGGACTTCGAGGTGTGCTTCTTGAAGATGTGATTCAACAAAGAGGACTTCTTCATGGCCTTGTAGTCGCACTCGTCGCAGGATAAAATTAAATTTTCATTGGCCATAATTCTGTGCCGGCGTTTGTGCGAGTACATCGTGTTCTTATTGGTGCACTTGAACCCACAAGTGTCGCACTGCAACTCTCCAAGAATTTCGCTAATTTCTTTCTCACCCAGCAGCTCTTCATCAAGCGCCTCCTCGTTGATGGTCTCCTCCTCGCTCAGTCCTAGATTTTGATCCAGCGCTTCTTCATTAATTATTTCTTCTTCCTGTCCTGGCTCCAGCTGCGGCAATTGCTCCTCTCCAAGCAGCTCGTAGACGACACTGTCCTCAGGACTGGAGAAACCCTTCAGCTCGGCTATCAGCTCTTCTTCAGTGACTATTTTAAACTCACCGCCGCTGGTGTCCAGCTCGTCAATTATCTCGTCTTCGTCCACCTTCGAGCAATGCTCGCGCTCTCTGTGAGCTATCAGCTCTTCCTGGCAGTCGCAGTTGAACTGGCAGAGCCGGCAATTGAATTCCTTTCTATTATTGTTGGACTTCTTTGAGCTCACTTTCCTCAAAACCATTTTGTTCAACCGCTGGCTGATGTTGTGATAAACTTTGTGACGATTTAACATACTCTCCAACGGAAAGTTTATATTGCACTTGTCGCAGAAGTAATTTTTTTTTCTCATTTTAGAAGACACTTTCAAACTGGAGCTTCTTGTCTGCGACCTGGTGATCATCTTACCCACTCTTTTGACTACTCCGGTCCTATAACAAAAAAAATTACTGTCATTACTGCCTTTATTTCAGAATTGGCTTTTTTTCAATAATTATTACTTACTCAGTTAAAAAATTATCTTTTTATATATTTTCACAACACTTTTTAATATTTTAACCACTTAATTATTTTTTTCGATAATTATTTATACAAAATAAATATAAAATTTTTATTTTTATTTTAATAAATTTTACAATTATAAATTTATAAATATTAAATTAAAGCTTATGATATAAAATTTATTTGATGTTTAAAGTAAAATTTACCGACTGGAAAAGCCGGAAAGTTCAACCGGCATTTAATTCCCCTGTGTGCTGCTGTTGATGCTTGAACGTTTATTTCAGCCGGAACTCAAATTTGCAATCATTTAAACGAGTAACTTTTGATGGGTTTCCAGTGAATAATTGCTTGCATAAAACCCAGCAGTTACTCACGTGCTGCTGAGTATCAAACTTTATAAATCTCATTGCGTTTTAAATAGTGTAACTTTATACTCGTCACTTTACAGATCTAATAAGACTTTTAAGCTGCCTGTCGTATGTCGGTCATGATATTACAAAAGATCATATTTAATAATAATAATATTTCCTTTATTTTAGAGAATTACGTATCCAACTTTCACCATCAATTGTACTCAAACTATTTACAAACTAATTAAACATTACTTTAGTTTGTTTTTTTTTTTACGCTTTTCTTTGTAAATAAATTAGCCGGCCTTTTTTCTCACAATCTTTTTAGACAGAAGTTTACCCGTCTGCTAATTTATAGCCAATTATTAAGGATTTATAAGTTCTAAGAGCTTTTACTCAAACTTTTTCATTCTTGGCATCTTCAGTCTTGATCAGGATAATGGAATCGATCCTTTTAATTAATTTAAACTTTTATATTCTTCCTAAAAATAAAAAAAATAGTTATTGTTTAATTATAATCATTAAAAATTTTATTTAGACATTTTTAAAGATATAAGTTCATTCCGATGTTACACTCACCAAGAGCTTTCATTTGAGTACCCACATGCATTTTTATATATTTTTCATATATACATATATATAATATATATAAATATATGAAAAATTGATGTGGGTACTCAAATTAAAGGTCTCAATGACTATAATATCGAGATGAGCTTATATCTTTAAAAATGTCAATAGTTCACAAGAAATAAGGTAATTTCTTAATTATCTATCTAGAGATAAATACTTTATAATAAATTGACTATCGGTGAGAATGATATGAAACCTTGAAAAGGCATGAATTTAAATCAAGACCTTTATCTGAATAATAATAATATTACCTTTAATAAATTAATTATCCTGACTTTTATCTCTAACTCCATGCAGCAGCTCAGTAATTTTAATCGGCGGGGGAGTAGGATGTACTCCAGGGTGTTTTTTCCGATGAAGCATCATAGGTGATCTCTGTGTAAAGCTCTGACCACAAATATCGCACACATAAGGTCTCTCCCCAGCGTGAGTGAGTAAATGAACTCTCTGGGAGGACAAGCAGCTGAAAGTTTTCCCACAAACTGGACAGAGGCAAGATTTTTCACCAGAGTGTCTCCTGAGATGGTTGGCAAGTCCTTGCTTGAATTTAAACTCAACTCCGCACTTGTCGCACACATATTTAACCTTGTGGGACTCTTTGTGAGCGTTGAGGTTCTTCTGGCTCTTGAATTTCTTTTTACAAGTCACGCATTCGTACTCCTTAACTTTTAATTTGTGCTTGTAGAGAGTGTGAAAGTAAAGCGAGCTTCTTTTGGGATAAAAGCTCCCGCAGATGTCGCAGACACAAGCCTCGGTCTCGTGGTCCTTGAGGTGGGTCGTAAAGTCCGATTGCACTTTGAATTTCTTTCCGCAGTGCAAGCACTCGTAATTATATTCATCAGTGTGCTTGCGGATGAAGTGGATCTTCAAATACGGCTTTGTTTTCGCCTTGAAGTCGCACAAACTGCAGGAGAAATATTCCAAGGGCTCGCGGTGAGTCTCCATGTGTTTGCTCAAATACACCGTGCTTTTAAAGCTCTTTAAGCAAGTTTTGCACTTGTAGGGCCGCGAGATACTGTGCTTCAGCATGTGCGAGCGAAGCTTGCTCTTTAGATCGAAAGTCAGCGGGCAAATTTCGCAGAAAAATATTTTTATTTCTTCTTTTTTAGATGAAGAAATTATTTTCGGAGCTTTCTTGCTTTTTATTCCCGTCGAGACTCTGATCTTTGTAATACTGTTAATGGATCCTGGAATTTTTTTACTTCCACAAGATCTAATCGGATTGTCATTAATTATCGGATCTTCTTTTTTGGAGAATAAATTTGCTGAGCTAATGTCTTCTTTCTCTGACAAATTTACCTCCTTTGACCTAAAAAAATTTATAAATTGTCAATAAATTATTTTTAAAATAATCATTAATTTTTATTTTTATTTTAATTTAACAAACCCATGCAATCAATATAAATATTTCATTCAAAATAAAAAATAATAATCTTCCCGAATATTAATTACTTGCGCTTTAATTTATTTTTACTACTACTTTGGGTCTTCTTTTATTATCACCACTATGAATATTAAAATAACGATAATGACGACTCGGAAGCTCGTATTATCCGTAATTATATTCACAAATGATAACTTTTCATTCAGGACTTGACAAAGCTCTTGGAGGTTTAAATAATTCAAAGAACTCTTGATTTATATTAACGATCTAGAAAAAAAAATAATAAATTAGAGTTTTTCATAGAAATTTATATTATTATTATTATTATTATTATTATAAAATATTAAGCTTACCTTGACAATTTTTCTTCTTTTAATAATTTTACAAGGTTTTTTTTTTTTTTACATTAAAAATAATTACTATTTTTTTAACCAAGTATATAAAATCTATTTGTGATGTAAAATCGAAGTAATACATGAATTAATACATAAAAATTTTTTTAACAATACTAGACTTATATGCCTATAGTTTCATTATATCAACAATACTTAGTAAAAATCAACGCCTCAAGATTAAACACTAAATCACTATAGGAACAGTTTTTTTTTTTTTTTTAATTATTAATTATCAATAAGATAAAAATAAATTTTAAAATATAATATAATAAAATGGAATTTTTTAACACTTTTTAACAAAGTAATTAGTGATACAAAAAATAGCAGACACTTAAAAATTAAATAAAAAATTTTTAAACTGAAATCAAATTATCTGACAATTTTTTAATTTTTTTAAAATAATTAAATTGTGTTAAAAAATAAAATTTTTAGAAAAATAATTTCTTATTTTAAATATTTTTAAAAAATAATTTTTTTTTTATAAATTTTTCTTAATTTATTTAATTGTTTATCAAAAAAAAATTATCAGATGTAAAATTTCAGTAAAAAAAATTAAGAATTAATATTTTAAATGTCAGCTAATTAAAGTATTTACACACAAGTAGATTTCTGATGAGCAGTAAGATTTCCCTGACAAGAAAATCCCCTGTGACAAATCTGACAAACATAAGGTCTCTCTCCAGTGTGTCCCCTCCGATGAATAGTCAGCGTAGATCGCTGAGAAAAAGCCTTGGGACACTGATCGCACTTGTAGGGTTTCTCTCCAGTGTGAACCCTGCGATGCATCCTAAGATTTTCCGAGTCAGTGAATCCTTTTCCGCAAATGTCACAAACATAGGGTTTCTCTCCAGTGTGAATGCGCCTGTGTTTCTTCAAATGCTCGGCACTGCTGAGACTTTTCCCGCAAAAATCGCAAAGATAGAGCTTAGTGGGATTGTGGCTCTCCTTGTGCCTAAATAGCGAGCGCTTGGTAGCCAGAACCCTGCCGCAGATGTCACAAGTAGTGCTGGTGACTTTGTTGGCCTTGATTTCTGGATGAAGACGCCGGCAGTGAGCGGAGAGCTGGCGCCGAAGGTAAAAGGAGCTGCCGCACTGCTCGCAGCCGAACGGCTTGTCCCCGGAGTGAATGTTGTAGTGCTCCTGGAGGTCGCTGGCCTTCCGGAAGTGCTTGTCGCAGTCGTTGCACTTGTAGGGCAGCCCGGCGTTGTCGGTGTGCTTGAGCATGTGGACCGTCAGAGCGGCCAGGACTGTGGTCTCGTAGTCGCACTCCTTGCACATGTAGCTGGGCAAAAAGTGAGTCTTTTCATGACGAGTCAAGTCGCGATACAGCCTGAATTTTTTCGGACAGTGCTTGCAAGTCAGGTCCCCGGTGGTGTGTCTCACCAGGTGCTTCTTGAAGTTGCTCCTGTGCCGGAAGACCTTGCTGCAAATATTGCAGACCAATTCCCGCCTGGTCCTGGTCTCTCCCTCGATTTTCCCATCGATTTCCTTGTCGCTGGCCTCCAGGTCAGACTCAATCTTCCCCCGGTGGCTCTTCACGTGATTACGAAGACTCGACAGGGTCCTGAAGACACACCCGCACTCCTCGCAGGCGTTCCTCGTGGGTCTCCTCCCGTGAAACTCTGCTTTGTGCTTCTCAAAGACCGGCTGAGAGGCGAAGAACCTCGCGCAGGGCTTGCAGTAGTACGCCAGAGGCATGTCTTCTTGATTAGCATCCTCGCTGTCTTCTCGCAGCTTTGATTTATAGCAGACCTCCGAGTTTAGAGGGTACCCAGGGTCTACGTCGAGTATCTTATCTTCCTCTTGTAGCTCTGGGTCATTTGTCAGTCTTAGATCTTGATTTGTAATCGGGTAATACGAAGACACTTTGCAGCTGGGAGGCTGAGTGAATCTGAAAAGTAAAATTCAACGAATCCATAAGTCATTTATTACCTCTTCGAGTTAGTTTATTTTAGTTTTATTTATACAAGTTTGAAACTCTCTTTATAATCTTCTTACGGAGAAAATCCTTAAATTTTAAAATTATTAAATATAAAAGGTGATATTTAATATCAAACTCTTCAATCAGTATATTTTTTTTTTTTTATTCTTCGTACATTTTGTTACAAGTCTCGGCTCTCATAATACTTTTTTTTCTTTTTATCACGATCACTTTTTTAAATATTAATATTTTATTATTCTATTTTATAAAAATTAATACTTTAAATATTTTTTTTTTTCTTTTTTTATTTTTGGCGACATGATTCATCAGTTTGTATTCATAAAAGCAGTTTCCAATCGATTAATCTGTGGTGCCTGGAACTTCTCCAACCTCAAGCATTACCACTTCAATTTCTTCCCACAAATTAAATATAAAAATAAAATTTCACCATTTTTTATAAAATTTTTAATGATAAAAAATTTTGTCTAAAATTTCAGAAAAAAATTAATTCTTGATTAATCATCACGTAGGTTCAACATTGTGAGCTTTGCTGTGGACATTAAGCAGCGCCCTGGAGACAAATGATTTAGTGCAAACCGAGCACTGATACGGTCTTTGCCCAGTGTGATAGCGTTTGTGGATGACCAGGGTCGAGTGTTGAGTAAAAGACTTTCCGCAGGTGTCACAACTGTAGGGTTTTTCTCCAGTGTGCGTGCGCTTGTGGACCACCAGGGTGGTCCTTTTGTGAAAAGCCTTGCCGCAAACATCGCAGACTAAAGACTTCTCTCCTCCGTGGAGCCGCAAGTGGTCCTGGAGCGAGCCTCTGGAGGACACGGACTTTCCACAGAGATGACAGTCGTACTTGTTCTCTCCAGTGTGGGACTTGACGTGGACCATCAGGGAGTTCTTGTAGGCGAATATCTTCCCGCAGAACTCGCACTGGTGCTTGATGGGCTTGAAGTCCGGGTCGTGGACTTTGGCATGCCTGACCAGCGTGTGGTTGTTCGGAAATGACTTTCCGCAGTGGTGGCACACGTGCTCCTTGGCGCCGTGCTTGATGTTCATGTGGCCGTGCAATTCCGCGTTGGTGAAGAAACCCTTGCCGCAGAGTTCACACGAGCAGATGTACTTTTCGAAGTGTCTTCGCTGGTGCATCGCCAACTGGGACGCCTGGATAAAAGCGCGTCCGCACACGTCGCAGATAAAGTTCCGCTCCCGCGTGTGGATCCTCCGGTGCACTGCCAGGGTACTCGTTCGCTTGAATGACTTGTTGCAGATGTCACACTGGTACGGTCGCAAGTCGCTGTGCGCCACCAAGTGTCCCTCGAACAGGTTCTTCAATCTGAACTGCTTGTTGCAGATTTTACAGACGTAATCTTTTTCTTCTTCTTTTAGCTTCTTTTGAATCCCTGGGCTTTTTGTACTGTTTATTAACTCCGGCTTTATTTCCGAGTGAAACAATCTGAAAGTAAATAATTTTTTTTTTTTTTATAAGTGCTATTTTTATTGAGCTTATACTCCAGCTTAATTTTATTTTTTTTACTTAGATTAGTTTTTAATTTGAGACAAAATTTTTGCCGCAAATTCAAAATAAATTATTTTAATTTTTAATTAAATTTAAAAAATAATTTTTTAAAAAATTTGTCCCTTAAGATCAATAATTTTACTGTGATTTAAAAAATAAAATTCATAATTATTCCAAAATTTGAACTTTTTATTAAGAATTTTAATTTCAGAAATTACAGCTAAATTATTGGTTTTTTTTTTTTACCATATCATAAGAAACATTTTTTACATAAAATTAAATTTTGTTTAATTAGTTTTTTTATAAGACTGATATTAAAAATTTGAAAGATTTATTTTAAAATTCCGGCAAAAATTTGGGTCCTATAATTATACACTCGCTTATCAAAACGAATCAATCATCAATCTGAAAAATAATATTTAATAATATTAATAAAATGATTTAATACAATAAAAAATTTTTATAAAAAAATACTCACTTGAATTACCTGCCTAAAAATTTCTTCCCTTAAAAAAAAAAAGTATTTCTTCACTATTAAATATAAAATAAAACACCAGGAGTGTCTAATAAAATAAAAACTCCAAATATATTGAATAAAATATATTTAAACATTTTTGAGAGACTTAAATCTAATACATCCGTATAAAAACATCAAATAAAATTCTAATCCTGAAACTCTTCCTCCAGCTCTTCAAAGTCAATAGCTTCAACCTTCTCGACTATATTTTTGTGTCCCTTCATATGAGCGTTGAGCGATCCATGCTGGGTGAATCTTTTATGACAGACCTTGCACTCATAAGGCCTTTCGCCAGTGTGAGTCCTGAGATGAACAATCAAGTACTTCCTGACACTAAAGCACTTCCCGCAGACCTCACAAATATTAGGTTTTTCTCCAGTGTGTATCCTCATATGAACCTGAAGATAAGACTGACTGGAGACAGTTTTCCCACAGACCTCACAACTGATCCTATTTTCCCCGGTGTGTTTTTTAACGTGGCCCTTGAGCGAGGTCTTCCAGAAGGTCTCGTAGTCGCAGAGATTGCACTTGAACTTCTCCCTCTGCGTGTGGCTCTTGGCATGGAGACTCAAGTAGGAGGCACTGGCGTAGGAGGCGTTGCAAATCCTGCAGACGAACGGCCGCTCGCCAGTGTGGGTGAGAATGTGTCGCTGGAGAGACTGCTTGGTGTAGAACCCTCGCTGGCAGTACTCGCAGTGCGCGTAGTACTCCTTGTTGTGCTTCATCATGTGGAGCCGCAAGTCATAAGGAGACACCTTGGACATTCCGCAGATCTCGCAGCAGTACCGCTTGTTGTGCTGCTTCAAATGGATCCTCAGGAACTTGTCGGTCTTGAAGGGTTTATTGCAGATGTGGCAGGGAAACGGTCGCTCCTCCTGATGCATCTTCACCATGTGTCTCGCGAGTTTCTCGTCGTCGTAGAAAATTCTATCGCACTGCCCGCATTTTTCAGCTTTGGGCTTTCCGTGGTCCAGCCGGTAGTGTCGCTCCCACTGGTGGAAATTCCAGGACTCTTTTCCGCAGATTTTACACTTGTACCTTTTTCCACTTTTGGATTTTTCTTCTTTCTTTTCCGGCTCGGGTTTCAGCTTCTCAGGGTCGGGTTTCAGCTTCACTGGCTTTGGCTTTGACTTTGTCTTGGCGGGGACAGTACTGGGGTTTACATTGACTGGATTATTAACACTGATTCCAGTGCTAGGCGGCTTCGCTGGAGGGAGAGACAGAGGGATCATCGGCGGTGGCTCCTTAGTGGCGCAGTTTACTCTCAGTAATTTTATCTTAATGACGTTTAATTTAGGCTTGTCGTCTGAAGACTGATTCGTGGTACCTTCACCCTCGTCCTGGATATTGTGCGTTAATACGTCAGATATTAACTCACTTTTGATAGCTGTTATCGGTATTTGCTCTACGGTTGCGTACTTTGCGTACGCGTACGACGGACCCAGACCAGTATACCTGAAAATTATAAATTGTGTCAATTCAACAAACCTGATTATTCTTTATTTTGATTTTTTTTTTAGTGGTTTTTTATTTTGATTTTACCGTGAGATTTTTTTACTGTTTGCCCGGGTGAGTAAGAACTTTCTCGAGTTGCTAAAAATAAATTTCTTATTTTTTTTTTTTTTTTTTTTTTTTTTTTTTTTTTTTTTTTTATTTTATTTATTAGGAGTGTATGAATAGTTTTAAATTTATCATTTATTATTAATAAATTAATTGTTTTTTTAAATATTTAATAAATAAAAATAATTTTAATTATTAATAAATAATTAAAAATTAAACTTTAATTGCATTATTTACTTTAAATTGCGTAGAATAATAACCAAATCCGATTATAAAATAAATTAAAATATTAAAAGCTTTCAATTATCACTATTCATACACCTCTAATTATACAATAATAGAGCTTAATTCCATTTAATTAATTACAAGGCAATTAATACACGCTTAAATACTTTTTAATAATTAAAAACTATTATTAAATTAATTTAATACTGCTTTAAATACTGCCAAAAAAATAAAATAAAATTTTTTTTAATAATTAAGGCGAGGGAGGAGGAGTTCGATGTGTGCGAAGATGACAAGTAAGCGCTCCGCGCTGAGCAAAAGCCTTCTCGCAGCGATGGCACTGGTAAGGTTTTTCCCCAGTGTGAGTTCTTCTGTGCTTTACAAGATACCTCCTGGAGGCGAAAGATCTTCCGCAGAACTCGCAAACTTCTGGTTTTTCTCCAGTGTGAATCCTCACGTGAACTTTCATGTAGTCCCGGCGAATAAGCTTCCCGCAGTACTGACAAGGAAGCTGACCCTCGCCGGTGTGGGTCCACATGTGTTCCTTGAAGCAGTAGCTGTAGAAAGTTTCAAACCCGCAGACAGCGCAGGAGTGTTTTTTTCTGGTGTCAGGCTGCTGGTGAATCCGCATGTGAGTTTTGAGGTAGGCCTGGCTTTTGAAGGGTTTCTTGCAGACCTGGCAGACAAAGGACTGGTCATTGGAGTGCTTGGTCATATGTGTCTTCAAATTAGCTTTTAAATAAAATCCTTTTTTGCAAACTGGGCAGAATTCAGTGAACTCTTTGTTGTGACGCCGGACGTGGATCGTCAGGTCGTACTCTGAAGTTTTCTTCGCGCCACATATGTGACACACGTGAGGACTGCCGTGCAGAGCCATGTGGACCTTGAGGTACTTTTTCTTCTTGAAAGTCTTCTCGCAGTTGAAACATTTGAACAAAACTGGAGTTTCTTTTTCTGCTTCTGGAGTTTTCGATAATTTTGTGCAGCTTATGTCGTCGATAGTCGTGTGGTGAGCCAGCAGGTCTAGCTCTGTTTCAAAGTTTTTCGCACATGTCTCGCAACGATAAGGAGTTTTGATTTTTTTTCGCCTCTTACTTGGTCCTCTAGATTTTTTTTTCCCACCGGGTCTGTAATTAAAAAATTCCAAGTTTCAACCAGCGAGCTGATTACATGCTGGCTCGACGCAAAATCAGGATGCCAACTGGTCATGCTCCAAACTGGGAAATTATTTCCTAGAGAATTTAAATCGCATGCAATTATTATTTTTTTTTTTTATTACTACTCGGAAAGAACAAAATTACACGGCATATCCTCTCTCATATTGTACTCAGTGTTATCTGTGGTGAAAAAATTTTTTAGATAATATCAAATATAATCCAGATTATACTAAATTATTTTTGTTTTATACCCAGTGTAATCTCCGATTTGACCAACTAGTTTTTTGGATTACACTGGATATAATCCAAAAAAATATCCCGTATAATTTGGATTATACTCAGTAGAATCTTGGATTATATAATTTTCTCAAAAATTATAATGTTCAACTTTTTTATTTTTTCATTTATAAATTTATAAAGTTTTTTGAAAATTAAAAAAAATTGTGAATCAATTTTTATTTTTAATTCTTCATTCTTTTATATATTTTTCAAAAAAAAAAAAAATAAATCAATAAAATCAAATAAAAATTTCGTTTAAAAAAATAAAAATAAAAATGATGAAACTATTTACCAAAACTTTTTCAACCTCAAATTATCGAAAAAATTGTGCTTAAATGCTCCTTAAATATGTTCTTCTATCCATTGCACTTTGCAAAATACATAAAAAAATAAACAATCAAAAAAAAAAATTAACTCACAATTTTAACAAATTTATAAATTGAAAAAGAAAAAAATTGAACATTACAATTTTTTAAAAAAATTATATAATCCAAAATTCTACTGAATATAATTCAAACTATACGGGATATTTTTCTGGATTATATACAGTGTAATCTTACGCCGTATAACCAGAAAAATTACTTGGTCAAATCGGAGATTACACTGAGTATAATACAAAAATAATTTAGTATAATCTGGATGATATTTGACATTATCTGAAGTTTTTTTTTTCACCACAGATAACACTGAGTATAATATGGAAGGATATATAGTGTAATTTTGTTCTTCCCGTTTACTTATTAAATAAATTTTGAAAATTTTAGGAGTGAGGAAGGTCAGGGTTGAAAAAAAAATAAGATTTATTTATTTGAAAAGTATATAATTTTATTTAGATATTTATACATAATCAAAAAAAAATTCATAGAAGGAAAATAGACACCTTTGAAAATAATTTCATTTAAAATATATTAAAAATAGCTGTTGACGGTGATTAACGAAAAATATTAGATTATATAATTAAAAAAAGAAGAAAATATTTATTAATTAATGTAGATTAATCTAAATAAAATATCAATTCTATCTATTTTTTATTCAAATAATTAAATACAAAAATTACTTGATTTGTAGGCAACATTTTCGCTTTAAGAACAAAAAAAAAATATTCTTAACTTGCGTTTAATTATTTACATATAAAATTATAGTTCCGCCATTAACTCACCAGCCAACATTTATAATTTTTTTTTTTTTATAATTATTATTACATTTATAAATTGATTTATTGATCCATGCGGCACATAATTATCAAAAAATTGCACTTTAGATTATTTTAGCGCCATGGAATGTTGTAAAAAAAATGGCTAATTATTTTGAAAGTATATCGAACGATCGGTGGCTAAAATGCTTTTAAAATAACTAGAAAAAAATATATTTACTCTGTACAAATGCCGCGGACAGATCAATGTGATCATCAACTTTAATCAATCAATTAATCATTTATTTATTTATTTATTTATTTATAATTGTATTCATTTATTTATCTTTCTTACTAAGGCACAGAATCTTTGTTTCGCTCTTGAACAAAGTAGAAACTTAAATATGGACATTATTACTCAATAATTAAATCGTTTAAGATTTATATACATTTTCGAAAGAGTAGTCTTATAACTTTATCAAACATTTGATTACGCTACCTAAATAAACAAAAAATACTGAAGCCTACCTTTAATCAGGTAGTTTACTTTTAATTTAATTAAATTTAATTAATAATAATAATCGTTGCTATAAGTGTATAAGAAAAAAAAAAAACTAATTTTATGCACTGATAAAAAATTAGCTTGACTCAGGAGCCAAAATTTTGAACCAAAAATATTATTTTGAAGACAATTGGTCAAGAAATTTATTTTTGGTTCAAGTAAATTTTTCTTGTCTCAAGTATTTATTCTCTTGACTCAAGAAAAGTAAGGTAAAATACCCAATTAGTGGCACTTTTTCGTTTAATGAAAAAATATTCTATTTGTAATAAAAATTAAAAATTTTTTTGATCTAAAGGTCTTAAAAATCAGAAATAATATATTCACAATAGAAATTAATAATTTCATTAATTGAATTAATACCAAAATCAAAAAAAGTTGAAGATTATGGCTCAAAAGTCAATTTAATTTTTTCATCAGTGTGTAAACAAATAATGAAGTCAAATTTTAGCAACAAAACTTATTGACAACGGACAGATTTATTATTCTAATATTTATATATGCATAACAGTTACTGAAATAAATAAAGTTTCCCGTAAAAACTGTATACAATTATTACCATAATGATAATTATAATAATATTCTATTAAGTATAATAATATAATCTCATATCGTCAATAATCTTTACTATTAAAGCTACTTTAATTACTTAAACTTTAACTTTTAATTAACCGGTAGCAAAGTTGAGGCGTTTAATCATTTTTGTGCTTCGGAATTAGTCGGCAAACGAAATCCGCAAAAAAAAAAAAAAGAAAAAATTACTCACAACTTATCATAATATTTACAATTGTAAAAATTTATCTTGTTCGTAGGTATTTTTTAATAAATCTAACCAGCGAAACACGTTTAATAAATCCTCCACAGTAATATCACCACAAAAATAACTTAACCGGACAATAAAACGGAAACTGTCTCAATAACACGTGTCTGAGGGTGATCGTGGAATTCCTCGTGCTGAAGTTCATCAGGATGCAACTCTTCAGGTTGCAACTGGTCAGTGATGTGCTCGGTGATGTGATCAGGCTCATTCATGGAGTCGCTCATCTCCAGTTGATCATGAAAGCTTTCTTCCTCGAGGTGGTCTGGCTGGAGCTGTAGCTCGTGATGAATGTGCTGCTCGCGGGCGTTCTGCTTCGCGTGGGTCTTCAAGTGGCTGTTGAGCATCGTCTTGGAGGCGAAGGACTTCTCGCAGATGGTGCAGGGGTAGGGTTTGTCGCCAGTGTGTCCGCGGAGGTGGACCACGAGAGTAGTGCGCTGGGTGAATCTCTTCTCGCAGTGGGTGCACTGGTGCGGTCTCTCCCCGGTGTGGGTTCTTCGGTGGACACTCAGGTAGTTCTGGGAGATGAAGCTCTTCCCGCAGTGGTCACAAATGTGCGGCTTCTCTCCAGTGTGCTTCCGCATGTGGACCGTCAGGTAGGTCTTGCTGGAGACGGACTTGCCACAAATGGAGCAGATGTAGTCGCTCTGCTGGCCGCCGTTGCCGTGGGTCCGCATGTGGACCATCAGGACCTGCTTCCTGGAGAACCGCTTGTTGCAGAGCTTGCACAGGTGCTTCTTCTGGGGAGGAACGTAGTTCGGCTCGTGGAGCTTGGCGTGCAGTCTGAGGCCTTGCTGGTACCTGAATGTCGCGTTGCAGGTGTCGCACTGGAAGGGCATCTCCTGGACTTGCTCCTGCTGGTGTTCTTGCTGGTGCTCCTGCTGATGTTCCTCGAAGCTGTCCAGAGAGTAGAACCTCTGGAGGCAAATTTCGCAGTCGAATTTGTACTCCTGCTCGTCGTGATGTCGCTCATGGCTGATCAGATTCTTCTTGTGAGGCGTCACGTAATTACACTGACTGCAGGAGTAATACTTAGGCTCGGAAATAGCGTGCATTTGCTGCTCGTGTTTGTTGAGAGCCGCAGCGGTCATAAAACTGCGCCCGCAGTTATTGCAGACGTAGACGACCTTGGTGTCATCGATCTCCGTGGACTCTATCACCTCTTCTGCAGTGTCCTCTTCTATCTCCATGATCTGGTACTCCTGCTCCGACCTTAGGTGCTCGTGCGTACTCAAGTGGAGCTCCAGGTCTTTGTCGTTCAAAAATCTATCCCCGCATAGCTCACAAATAATTCCCTCGCCGCCTGGTACGATTGCCTCTTCAAGATTCTCGTCTTTAGTTACGTGAAGAGTCTGCTCTGTGAGCACCAGATCGTGGGTCGAACCTTCGCACAGTACCTTTATTCCGTCGATGTTGCACTGCTCCGGAGATATGGTCGTCAGTTTCGTTACAAAAAATCTGCAAATAAGAGACAATGCTAAGTCAATTAACCACGTTATTACTACACCTATTTTTATATTATAATTTTATGAATTAAAATGATTACTATGATTTTAATTATTAATCATCTTACTGGTTCTTCAATTTAATTTTTTTTTTTTTTTTAAGTGCTAGATGTTCAAACCGTTTACAGTTTTGTCTTATTTATTTATTTACATCAGAATAATAAATTAATTCTAACGACGCAGATAGTTGTTAATATTTTATTCAATTTTTTTTTTTAGTCGATTCAATTTACTGAATTAGAATCAATCAAATAGAAGAGTTCTAGCCTAGAAAAAAAAAATAAAAAAATATACACTGGATACTATAATGACATAGAATCAGAATATAGACAGATATGTAATAGTGTATCTAGGTAGTAGTAGTAGTAGTAGTAGTAGATTGATAGATAGATAGATAGACAAACAGACAGACACATGGCATAGGTAATGTAAACCTTGCGTACATTTGTGATAATGATAACAAAGAAAAAAGTATAAAAAGTCGTTGACCGTTTGGTTGTACATCTAAGTTGGTCATCCAGCGCTGCGTTGTACAAAGAGCCCGCGAAAACTTATCGATCATATTCTTCTTCCGTCGGGTATGGTCTTTATATGGTCTTTATTTTACGTTTTATTGGACGTATAATATGGACATAGACGCAGGCGCGTGGATAAACTTGCCAACGGGAACATCTGTCTGTTGTAGTTTACTCAATTATAATCGATCTGGCAATTTAACAATTACAAGTCTTCCGTTTTTAGATTTTTCAACAACTCTTCAACTGCTAACTGTTATTGTCATTTTATATTCCACTTGTATTTTTATTTAGTGATATCTGAAAACAATAAGCGGGAAATTATCCTACCAAGTATTAAATAAAGTTTTGTCGACATCAAGGCTTTAGACAATGAACTGGCTGTTGGTGATCTAAATCTTACCTTTATTCAACTGAAAAAAAAAAAAAAATTTGTAATAAAAAAGAACTTAAAAAATTATTTTTTAATAATTTAAGAGTTTTAAGTTGATAAACATTTTGAATATTTGTTTATTTAATTGAGTACTGAGTTATATAGACGAAATTAAAAGAAAAATAAAATAATAAATTAATAAAACAACCGACAGTAGATGTAGAGTATTAAGGCACGAATTGCCCCCAAGTATTACACAAAATAACATAGAATATATAAGTAGTAATAATGATCAATATGAAAGGTTTATACTATACGGACAATCGATTAGTCTAATATAATATCACTGTTTACAACTTATACTTGCCGGCTAAGCGCTTTTCCCGCAACTTGGCAACTTGATTATATTTTATTATACCTATATGATCATCTATGATTTTATGTCATATCACGCAAAAGTTAGTTTTGTTAAAAAGTACGTTTTATCAACTTGGCAATAACTGAAAGAGTCCACTCAAAGATTATACAAGCGACTCCTTAATATTCACTTAGTGTAATAATAATCAAGGCACTTTGAATTCTTTAGTTACTTTTGTTACAAGTTTTAACTTTTATCTTTAACCTTATTCTTATTTTTTGTTACTTATATTATTTTTATGTATATTTAACTATTAATTTTTAAGTTTCGCGATACCGCGGTGTTTTGAGTAATAACGTCAATTTTTAATCGACTGACATATCGCGTTGCTAATGCCAAAAGGGCGTATAAAAAAAAATTTTTTTTTCTTATCAACTAGGGAATGTATAAAATTAAGAATCCGGTTGAAAAAAAATTTTTTTTTCAACTTAAACCCTTTTAAGGAAAAAAATTTTTAAAGCCAAAAGGGCATATGTGATAAAATAGTCAAAGAACTTTCAAAAAAAAAATAATTTTGAGAAATTACTATTATAGTAATTAAAAAAAATTGGAATGTAAGTTATCAGTTTTACTTCAAAAAATTAATTTTTCGTTAGATCTCGACGTTTCAAGGTCCTTAGAAGCTATTTTGACTATTTTTTCACACTCTTTCGACTTAAAAATTTTTTTTTCTTAAAACCAAAAAAGCGTATGAAGAAAAAAATTTTTTTCGCGTTTTTCAACCAGATTTTAACTTTAATACACTCCCTAATTAATTGAAGAACTAAAAATTTTTTTATACGCCCTTTTGACTTTAGTAACGCGATATCAAAGGCACATAGTAATATTGGCCGGCCGTTTAAAACACCAATTGGAGCAACTATTTAATCTGTATAATCCAACTTTAGTTTATATTCGGCCCTATTATACTATCCGCTAATCTAGATTATTAATAACAATATGTATACATATATTTATGATAATAATAATAATAATAATAATAATAATAAACATAAGAAACAATTATCACAGGGAAAACGTGAAAATGATAAAACATAAATAATTAATGTTTCTTCATGTGATTGAGCATTATTGTACGGGTGACAAAACCCTTTCCGCAGAGAGTACACGTGTAGGGACGCTCGCCAGTGTGGTAGCGGCGATGAACAGTGAGAGTGGAGGCCTGAGTGAAGGACTTGCCGCACATGGCGCACAAATAGGGCCTCTCGCCGGTGTGAATTCGCTGGTGAACGACGTAGTACTTGCGATGGGTGAACCCCTTGCCGCAGACGTCGCAGACCAGAGGCCGGGACCTGTGAACGGCCTTGTGGCTGGTCAGCGACTCGATAGTGTGGAACTGCTTGGTGCAGGAGTCGCAGGGGTAGGATACCGGGGCGTCGAAGGCCGGCTTGTCCATCACGCTGCTGGTCGAAGTGGGCACCGTCGGAACGTGGTTCATGTTTGTGGGGGACGGGTTGCTGACCAGGCCCGGAGCCGAGCTCTGGATGATCGACTTGTGGGTCTTAGCGTGGTGATTGTACAGGGTGCGAGTCTCGAACCTCATTGGGCAGCGCGGACACGTGTAGGGCTTGTCCTGGCCAGTCAGATGGATCTTCTTGTGCCGCTCCAGGAGGGTCCGGTACCGAAAGCTCGCCTGGCAGCGGTCGCAGTTGAAGGTCTGCTCGTTTGTCTGGTCAGGCGGTGGAGACATCAGCGTAGTGTTGGTCACTATCACATTATTCTGCTGATTTTGCTGATGCTGCTGCTGCTGTTGGTGCTGCTGCTGATTTTGCTGCTGCTGGAGAATTTGCTGGTGGGACGTCTCGTGCATCCGCAAGTGTCCCAGGTTCGGGAACAGCCGCCCGCATATTGAGCAAGAGTACTTTATCTGGCCGTTGTTGTCGTTCGCGTCCAAGCGACGGCGCAAGTCGTTGCTGTTGATATTCACCTGGTGATTCATTCTGATGTGGTAATTCAATTTGAGCGCGCTGCGGAACTCCAGTCCGCAGCTCAAACACTGGTGAGACTCGGTGTGAACCTCCAGGTGCTCCAGCGGAGCCATCTGCTCCAGCGGGATCATTGAGGATGGGTGTGAGGGATGCAGGTACGGGGAGGACATCGGAGCGATGTACTGAACCCCGGGCGACATCATGCTTGTGTAGTTGGTTAAGAACCCTGGCTGGAGGTTGCAGCAGTTCAGGTAAGAGCCGTCGTTGATGTCCGGCGATGGCGACAAGATTTGACGGAGCATTCCAGACAACCCACCGAAGCTCTCTGTCTCCCTGTAATTGACACAAACACCCATCGACACAATCCTACGGAGAATGGTGCCGTTTACAAATGTGTGGATTTATTTTTTTTGTTTTGATTTTTTTTTTTTTGTTTTTTAAATCTTTTTGCATCCATTTGCAGACTTTAACACGATTAGCAGGCGGTGATGACATATAGTTTAAATAATAATTGTAATAATAATAATAATAATAATAAATTATTTGATGTATATTTTGCGAGTGATTCTGCCAAATGGCCGTGCAAGGTGCTGAGCATTGCTGAGACTGTCATTCGCGTTATTTTTCATCTTAATTTATTTCTTTTGGATTATTTATTTAATTATTGTCAATTTTTAAATATTAATTATAAAAAAATACAAATGCTTGTATTTTTTTTTTTTTTTTTTTTTTTTTTTTTTTATAATTATTAAGTCTTGTTACTGTTCTATAAAAAAAAAATGATAAATAAAAAAAAATATTATCGTTGAAGCTTAATAATAATAAAATAGTTTACCTCACCTTAAAACAGTAATCCAACTCTGATCCGGAAATAATAAATCTTCCGGACTGCTTGTGCAAGTGATTTCTTCAATATTATTTTATTACACTCGCACTCACATCGATCGGATGTTTAGTTATGCTTTGTCGTAATCTGAGTAATAAAATTCAGTGGAACAAAAAAATAAATAAACAGTCTTGTAGCATGACACTGGCGCGCAATGCAGCCAAGTAATCAGCAGTTAAAATATTAATTGTCAAGTTAAATAAGTTTTTTTAGTTTAAAAGAAATAGTGGTAATAATATTTAAATAAAAAACCGAACTGGATGACGGAGAAAAAAAAAAGTGGAAGTATCTGAGAGAGGAAGGCGCTGGAAAATGTGATGGCAGAACCGCGGATGCGACAGCAAACAGCTCAGCACATGATTCGGGGAGACCGCAAAGGCCGCGGCGGTCATCCAACACACGGTTAGTCACGGCCAAAGGAGCCTCTAGCGATTCTTTCTTTAGCTGCTAGTGCGCGCAGAAAACCGGTTCGCCAAAATAAAATACCAAGCACCCTCTCATCAACTTTACTTTATCCTCTCGTGTTCTTAAGAAGGACGCACTCGCTAAAGCACTACGATAATGTCCTTCTTGGATGTAATAAAAATATAATTTTAAAATCGTTAAAATGAGTTTTTAAAAACGGGCAATAAATACTAAAAAAATTGTTTAGTTTAAAAAAAAAAAAAACCTAGTGGAAAAAAAATCAATACTCGCCTTTTAATAAATTTTTATCTGTCTCTCCTCTTGAATCCTCAGTAAATAATAGGACTCTTCTTTTTTCATTGATATTCTTACGAGTCAGTCAAGCGCTAGATCGATGGCTTAGCTTCTTTTTTTACTCAAATTAATTTTTTTTTTTTTTTTTTTTTTTTTTCAAAAATTTCACTATTAAATTCTGATAAAACACGCCCGCAAAAACGCGTATTTTCTTTTTTTTTTAGTAAATATAAAATGCCTTGATCACATTGTGCTTGCCAGTTTAAATAAAAATATTGACAATAATAAAATATAATAATAAATAGTATATCAATAACAGTGAAATATTAATAATTAATAATTAATAATAGTAAATAAATAAATAAATAAGTATGTAAATTGTTGCGTGGAATGTTAGGTAAAATATATATACATAAATATATAAATATGTATAATTAATAAATTTGATAAGAGTACTTTTGAATTTGTCTGAGTGGATGGAGGTCAGTGAATCCTTGGCCAGTCGAAGTAATAGGCAAGTTACGAAATTCACGACCTATCGATTGTCAGTGATTTGTTTCGGTCAGCTCTGACCGAGTGCGGCATAGTGCCATCACGTAAAGCGTGGTATACTTTATCGACACATCAACATAAACAAAATATTGTCCAATGAAACCAGATAAATTAAATAGCTACTAATAATTAATTAATAACACTCTTTAAATTATCAGATATAAAATATATATATGAAATCGGTGGTGAATTTTTAAAATATAAATTTATCTGTTTGCAGTGAACAAATAATTCCGACCGACGGCGTTTACATCAAAATTTATTAACAAATTAGCAATTTTTTTTTTTTTTTTACTTAATAATTTACTTAATAAATATTTAATTTAATATCTTGTGATATGAACGCTGTCAGACACATGCTATCGATTCAAATACACATACAATATTTATAGATGTCCAGCAATTTGCATATTTTATTGTATTATTGATTTGAGAAAAGTGCAGTAATATTTTAAATAACGATAAAAAAAAATGTCTCAACTATTTTTCAAGTACAATTGATCAGATTGCTGGACACCTGAGGGCCAAAGATGGTTGTGGGGTGTGTATGCACTTACCTCAATGTCAAAAACGCTACATGTTTTATTACCCAGACTCAAGACTCAAGACTCTACTGTTAATTACCAATCAATCAAGGAAAAGTTATAGTTCAATTTCTGATTTTAAAAATAAATTCAAAACTTTAAGAAATTTAAAATTGAATCGACTGATTTGAGAATAAAAATTGTTTGTGTTAAAAAAAATTGTTTGTGATCACCACAACTTTTAATACATCTTTGGCCGTTCACACTTTTACAAACGGAAATAAAGAAACTTACCCAGTTTTGGTATTGTCTTCAGACTGCTGAATTCCCATCTCCGTTATATCTGAGAGTTTTTGCTGCTGGAGTCCTGAGGGTCCGGCTTCGTTGCACGATAACACGTTCACGTAAGAAGTTGATTCCATCGACCTGCTACCACTTGTGTTTTCACTCTCCTCCTTCACAACTTGCAGACCTGCTTTTAAAATTACAATTAGTAAAAAAATTCTCGTAAAAAACTCTCAAAAAATGAAAAATTAATCAAAAATTAATGAATTAAAAATAATAAAATTATACCGTCGTCAACATCACAATCGTCATCAGAATTGTCATCTTCTTCGGTGTCAATCTCTTCTCCGTCTTTTCGCATACGGTTACCAGTCGCTTGGACACTTGTCCCGGCAACCGATTGGATATTTTGTAAATTGTCCGTCGAGCTCATCGACACTGCGGGCATCTGTTGGTTCATGATGATTGGCAAACTTAAGCTCATATCATCGATCATGTTGATCTCTATGGTGTTGGATTGCTCCTCATTTGAGATTACTGTTACGTTTATTCTGTTGTCTGCCTGCTCCTGCTTCATCATACTCTGCAATGAATTATCGAACTAGTATCGTCATTTTATAATCTGTATTATTAAAAGAAAAAGCGAAACTTTGTGGCCAGGATATTCATATAATAAAGTCGGTATTTTTAGTGAAATTTAATGTCATTGCAAAAGTCTTGACTTGAATTTGTGCCTTTTCAAGGTTTCATATATCATTCCCGGGGATAGTTAATTTATAATGATAAATTCTAAGGCTGCATTCGAAAATGCTCTATCTCTGAATACATAATTAAGAAATGACCTTGTATCTTGTGAACTAATCATATTTTTAAATATATAAGCTCATCCTAATGTTACACTCATCAAGACTTTTCATTTGAGTACCCACATCAATTTTTCATATATTTTAAAAATTTATATATATGTATAAATGAAAAATATATCAAAATGCATGTGGGTACTCAAATGAAAGCTCTTGATGAGTGTAACATCGGAATGAACTTATATCTTTAAAAACATCAATAGTTCAAAAATTACAGTACAATTTAACAAAATTCATTATTAGATAAAGCAAAATTTCATTTATTCATAGTTCACCAAGTCACATAGTGACTGCAATGTTGCTAGTATTTAATTAATTAATTAACCAGCTGATTGTATAAAAAGAAATAAAAATTACCGAATTCATAACTTCCTGCTCGTAACCCTGTTTGTCCTCGAGTCCAACTTCCCCGAGCCATTGCATCAACTGTTTTTCAGCGTTGGCCGTGGTGTTGTAAAACTGATAACACAGTTCTACCTTGTAAGCACAGTCATCGCATATTTTTTTTGGCAATTTGTCTTCTCTGTTCACCTGTAAAAACAATTATTAATTTATTAGCATCTTAACAATTTTTTTTCTTCATTTTTTTTATTTCAAGTTATTTTTATCGTGTCTTTGAAAAGTATAGAGATAGCGTTTAGTTCTCGGAAGTTTACTGGCAATTGGAACGAACCGGATCGATCTCAAGACAAAGCCGTCATTAACCCGTACGTTTAAAAACTACTACGAGTAATTTATTCATTGCCATCACGTGCTGATGAATAAATATTTTAGTGAGCGATAATTTTTTTTTCTCCAAACAAAAGCAGGAATATTTTTTTTTATTATTTACAATCAACTGATTTGCTGATATGAAATAAAATAGACTGAGCTACAGGTGACTGACTAGCGTGCTCATATTTAAAACAATTAAAAATTGTAACTAAATAATTAATTAACAAAATTAATTTATTTAAATTAGTAAGCAAAAGCGCGGCAATAGCAACGCGTCCTGTAAATAAAATAAAATAAAAAGCTCAGAGGAGTAAAATAAAATAATATAATATGTTTGATGCATTATTTATGTTTGAATATCCATATTTTGTAAATTATTGTTTGTAAATATAAATATAGAGAATAGATGTACAGTAAGTGATGGTTAAAATAAATAATTGAGTGAATACGCATGTAAAATATGATATATTCGGTGATTGAGAAGCATTTAATAGATAATATATTGTAAAAAGAAAAAAAAAAAAAAAACATTAAGAGTCGTCAAGATGGCGACCGAGAAGTGCATGGCGTAGTTGGCTTACCTTGACCGGCAGACAGAAAGCTATCTTGTGGAATATTTGTCTGGCATCGCCGTCGCCCTCGAATATCGGGACGGACACTTGATCCTTAACAAGACACAGGCGGCACAAATCCATGTAATCAAAGGTGGACATGATTTTAATAGTGGTGATATTAAAAACGCCAGTTCGCGACACCAAGCCGCGCCCGTTGGACGCGTAAGTATAATAAAGTTCGTTTATGGAGAGCGGCACTAACGAAACAGAGATTATACTGTTCTCATTAGAGAATCTGGTACTGCTTTGGTTTGCTTTGCCGTATCGTCCGTCCTAGCACACCTTAGAGCGCACGATCACACCACAACTAAAAGTGAACAAGACCGTATTATAGCGTACAATATTACGTACGTTCATCAGTATAGAGTATTAGTATTAGTATATGTTTTATATTATATATGTTATGTGTTATAATGTATGCTTTCCCTTACCAGTCACCAGGTTGTTGCTCGTCGGCTGCGCGGTGAGTATATGTGTTGTTTTGTGGCCGAGACTTGCTCTTAGCTCTCGTACTATTACGGAAAATGGACGACGTTCTTCCTCGCTGCTATAGCCTGTGCGAAAAATGGCGTCGGGCGGCTCCGCGACGCTTCGGGACTCTCCGGAGCGCTAGTATCGATCTGATGGATGGTGTAGTATCGATGCGATGCCTGCTGCGATGCAACGACCCCAGCCGACGCGCTAGCTCCAAGTATTAAATAATCTCTCTCTCGCTCTCCCAGTTACTCTCCTAAGCTAAAATCGAACGCGGTCTCTTTGTTCTTGCCAGCTATACTCCCTGCAGCAGCACACACTGCCAGACGCCCAGAGGACAAAGGTAAGAACCTGGTGGGGGGACGCACTCCAACAGCCAATCATATGCGCGGCCTATTTTCCTTGTAAATAATTTATTTTCTGCGCTAGGTGCCGCTTCGACCCGAATTTTTTAAAAAGTTTTATGCACGGGGATATTAATATTCACTCTCAAGCTTTTAAAACTTTCAATTAAACTTTTTTATTTTTTTTTTAGGACTTTACGAGGTAGTTTTTGTTTTATTCTTTCAGAATTAGAGGAGAAAAGACGTTTTTTTGGTAATTAGTGTTACTTTTTGTGCGAACTTACCGATGGGTTCGAGATTACGGAAATGATGACGGAATTTTAAACACAGGTGGCACCACAAGGCTTAAAATTTTGTGAAAATTAAGTCAACCGACATCTAAAAATTTTTAGAATTATTTTTTTTAATGAAAAAATGGTTACAAAAAAATGAAAAAAAACTTTATTTTGTGAAAAACTTGAAAAACAATGCGTGAGATTTTTTTAAAATGTTTTTTTTGTTCTAATTTAATAATTAAAAGATGATCAAAAAATTACAAACGTCGGCTAACTTCAGTGTTATTAAATTTTGGGTAAAAGGGATTTTAATTTGGTACAATTGGTGAGAATTTATTTTTCAGTGGAAAATTAAGCGACATTTTCTATAAAAATTGCTAATTAATTATTTTTTTATGGAATTTTACAAGTATCAGCTGTCAAAATTAAGTTAGCCAACATTTAAAAATTTTAATAATTTACTTTATTTAAAAAAAAAAAATGTTTGAGTTTCGTAATTATTTATAAAGCACTTTTTTGAAAAATTACTTGAAATTTTTAATTTTTGCTAATTTTATTTTCATATTTTAATATTATCTCAACTAAATTATTTTTCGAATTATTTTGCATGAAAATTTAAAAATGAAATGAAAAAAATCAAACTAAAAAAAAAAGAAATTGTTAAATTATCAATAGCAAAATATTTTATTTTTAATTTCTAGATATATCTTCCCTCTAATATTAATATTGACGTGAAATCGATTGAATGTAGATTTGAAAGGGAAATGTAACGCATATTGGAGATGATAATAATAATAATTCAAGTGGATTAATTTACAAAACTGCTTTATTGTGGCAGAACACATGTATTATCATATATCAGCATATAATTGATAGTCCATTTGTAATTTACAAATTACTATGCGATCTGAAATTGGTACATGTACATGACAGTTGGTATTTGTTTCTTCAATAAATACACGTCGACGTGTGTCTTGATGTTTTTTTTTAAATAATTATATTTATTTTCAGTATTTATCATCGGAATTACCATTAATTCACGAGCGAGAAGAGTTTTCAGATTGATAATAACCAAAATGAATCACGGATTCTCGAAAAAATTGGTACAGCTCGACTTGAATCGGCGTTTTATTTTTATTTTTACCGAAAAAAAAGAGAGATATGTGGAACATTATTTCTTAAAACATTATTTTCCACTCTAATCGTTCCAAATGCATTAACAATCTTATATTTCCTCAATAGGCACTCTCGTCAACGCAGATCTCTATTTAACTCTTTTAATTGCTTTCTTCAATGTTTTTTTCCTCGAATAAATTGCAATTAAACTTCTCTTAACGCTAGAGGAATTGAAAATGATTGCAACTCACTATTATTAGTAAAAAGCCAAATCTTTTATTTTTAAACTTCACGAATCTCTTTCAGTACTCTTAATTGCTCTCGTTGACATTGCCCAGGTTTATTTAAATCGTTTAAATGTTTCTAAATTTCTACAATCCGTAAAACATTCTATCAATACATTTCAGTGTTTTATTTTCGACTCCTTTCTATTCATTTCTATCTTTTTTTTTTTTTTTTTTTTTTTTTTTATTTTATTTCTTCTCAATACACCCCAGCACTAACGTCCAATCAATTGTATCTCTTCAATTACTATTATTATTATTATTATTCTTATTATTATTACTATGATTAATATTATTATTATCTTAAATAATGTTAATCAATCACTTGCGTTCTTTCGATGCACAAATAGTTGTTTTTTTTTTATCCATTAGATTGAACTTTATCAATTAACTATACACTTAATGTTATAACAATAGCAAAAATTTATTTATCGTATTTTTGCTCTGACTCTCATTGTTTGTTTTTTTAAAACTATTACAAATATATATTTATTATATCGTTTATTTCTATTAGAGTAATATCGTGTCTTTAATTAATGATAATTAAAAATTAACCGGGAAGATTTAGTAAATAAAAATACATTTATTTAGCCATAATATCCTTTGAGACAGTTTCAAAATGGATTTTAACCACACGCAGTTGGAGGTATGCCACAACACACCACGTTCTGACAATTTAATCAGCCTTCAAATTAAGCTAATGGAAAATATTTAAATTAGCAATCGTAATAATAAACCTCTTTATTATAATATCGGGACAAATTAAATGCGTCGGTACTCAAATTAATAATACTGACAATATCAGGGTAAATCCTTCAATCGCTTTTTACAAATTAAATAATAATAATAACAATAATAATAATAAAATCAACGTGTTTATTTTTATAGACTTAAAATTTTAAACTCTCACTTTAATCGTCGACGCTGGGAAAGTTTGGTCTAAAATTCGTTGGCAACTTATTTATTTATTTTAATAATATTTATAATTTATCTTTATTAATATTTATATTTTTTTTTTTTTACTCTTCTTCGATACGTGAGATAGATACGTGATATATTTTAATAATTATTTATAAATTTATCGTTTCAGCTAAAATTATAAAATATCTATCGACGATGGAATAAAATTAGCGAGGAGAACAAAGCTAAATATTTAATAACATTTTTTGTGTTAAATATCCAATTTCAAATCTGCGAAAAATTTTTAACGAGAGCCAGATAATAAATGGAAGAATAATTCAATTATTTTATTAAGTTAAAGTTTAAGAAGAATAAGAAGAAGAGGTAAAATTTATTTGTATATACCAATTACGATATACATTATTATTAATTAATTGTTTATTATTATTATTATCATTATCATTATTATTATTATATTCAGCTGATTTTCAGCGACATGACATATTACGAAGGCCATATCTTTTAATTCGTAAGTCGCAAAGGAGCCATTAGACTCATCTTTTGCCTTATTTTAAATTAATTAATTTAATGAATTTATTAACAATCATACTCTAAGTAGTGTGAGCCCTTCGCCTCCGACTCACGTTGTATTGTGAGAAATTCTCGCTCACATGTCGTATTAATCATATTTCTATATAATAGTAGATTAATAATCCGGTCATGTATCTTTACTCTCATTCATTATTATAGCCATTTGTACTCGTGAAACCAGCAAAGCACATTATCCTCATATCTCTAATTGTGTCCCATTTCTAACTAAGCTCCGTCGTCTTAATTTGACGGTTTTACATGTAATGTTCCAATAATAACTATCATACTTAATAATAATAATAACCACAACGATAATAATAATAATAATAATAATAATAATTTTATAGCATACAATTATAAACATAATACTTAATTAAATATTTCGCGTGCCTAATACCAAAAGGGCGTATAATTTTTTTTTGTGCCAATCGCTTTGTAAATATGTTCTAAGCCTAAAAATGAAAAAAAAAAAATTTCAAAGCCAAAAAGACGTATGTCTCAAGTTATACGCCCTTTTGACATTAGAAAACTGAAAATTTACTGATCTAAAAGCAAAAGGACGTATAATTTTTAACTTCTCGTTAAGAAAATTAAAAATTTCCTGAAATCGGGGTTATTGCGTCAAAAATTTTTTTTTACATATCTTTACGTTTCGAGCAATTCTAAAAAGAATGACAAAAAAAAATTTTTTTATACGCCCTTTTGTCATTAGGCACGCGATTTCTAGGTAAAAGAATTAAAAATAATCCTTAAGAGCTGGAAATTCTACCATCACTCAAGACTACGTTAATACAACCCTAGTTTTAAATTCTTTCATTGATAAAATTTTTTTTTTTCTCTGATAGATACAAGCAATAATTAAACAATGAAGTATCATAAAAATTCTTTATCGATTTAAATTTAATTGTGATAGAATTATCTGAAAGATTTAAAATAAGCTGCTAATCGTACGGATTTTTACAAGGCATAAAATCATAAAGATTAAATTTATATTAGTATTTATCAGTAAGTATCATTATTATTATATTTAATATTAATTAATAATTATTTGTATTTATATATATATTTGTACATGTAGATCTTGGAATATTTCAAATACTTGATTGACCCGTTTCGAAAAATTTATTTGTTACAATGTCAAGCGGTTAGCAAAGGATCATTGTCGCGTGATTTAAATAAATTTAAATCATCTGATTTAATGAGATACACTTTGGCTAACGAGACACACCAACAAAGTCTATGGATTAGACCTTAAAGTTAAGAAGTGTAAAATTCGGAATTTATTCGTCACCGCTTCTGCGTTGTGTAAGTATTTTTTTTTATTTACTTTTTTTTTTTTTTTCC
>JZSA01003281.1:0-25489 GCA_000956155.1 Cotesia vestalis
CAAAAAAAAAAAAAAAAAAATTTTTTTTTTTTTTTTTTTTTTTTTTTCAGGCAGTCACGATTTTTTGAAAGAATTTTTTTTCAACTTTTCTGTTGTTCCAGCCATAGCGAAATCACTCTAAATTAATCTTTTTCAATTTTTCATAATGTTAATAAATAATTCATAAAAAAAATGGATCGTAAAAATATTGATTGCTCTTTTTTTTACGGAACTTAAAAAAATTACCTGAAATTCATGCTTCTAAACTAGAATACCCCCTTAAAAATAGAAGATACAGTCAAGAAATACTTTCAATAAAAAAATGATTATAATTCTTCGTAAAAAAACAAAGTATAAAATAATCATTTTTAACTTAAATTAATTAATTACAAATTCATTATTTTTAACCAATAATGATATCACATATTATATAAATAATTAAATTATAAATAAAAATATTTAGACATGACACCATTTGTTTCAGAAAAACCTAACTTGAATTGCAGCTACACAGTCACCATAGTAATTACAATAATAATTATAATTATCGGAATTATGAATTTGGCTAGAGTTTTATGGCACGATTGAGATTGAGAAATAAATCTCTGATACGACAAGTCGTATTTATCCTCACAATACTTAATTTTCGTATCACATTTGAATTACATATTTATAATAATAATAGTAATTGTTAATCTTTAAAGGTAATCCTTTTACTAATTATAATAATAAATATTATTAATATTAAATATATTTATATATATATATATATATATATATATATATATATATATAATACGAATAGAATAATGGTTTACAGAAATGGAAGTGTTATATTCAAAAAGACGCACGTCGCGTCATTTGGTACTGCAGTATTACGTGAGCGGGTGTGGGCATTGTTTTAACTGATGGAGGTCGTCAGATGCTCGCTCGGTGCTGGTAAATTGGCGGTACTTGAAGAAGCGGCGTGAGAGGCGGCGGACGAATGTCATCCCTATAATTCGAGGCCGGAAACTGCTGCATAGGCAGCAGATGTGAGATCTTTCCGGGCGAACGACGGACTGTGAACCGCGGTCGCCGCTGCTTCCTGTAAAACCCGGTACACCTGCAACTGCACACCGACGCGTCGTCTACCAGGGATATCGTGTCACCCTGGTTCCCCATTTGCCCCGAGAGTATCGAGCCGTTGGCAGTTATCACGTCGCCTTCCAGTCTGACAGCTCCTTGCGCAGCCTTTAATTATTAAAGTTAGTTTTTTATTTTTAATTGTTATTATTATTACATTTTACAAAGTAAAATTACTTTTAATGTTACGGTAAATTTATGTTTATGTAAATATGTACCTGGAGCGCTTCTGCTTCATCTCGCCTCTCGTCCTCCGTGTTCATCGTGACAAATCTGAGGACGAGCAAGTTAAGCGAGGCGGCAACTATCGCCAGTCCAAACAGGATAAATATTAGCGCAAATATTACATACTCGGGTTTATTATCGAGCGCATTGTCCTTCTGCAGCGCTACCATGTCGCCAAACCCGATCGTTGTCAGTGTTATGAAACAGTAGTATAGAGAGTCGAAGTAAGTCCAGCCTTCGTATCGTGAGAATGCAGCTGCGCCACCCGTTATCGTCAGACTTGAGAGAAACGTCACCACGAAAATTAAATTTATTTCCGATGCCTTTTAACAGAAAAATTATTTTTCAATTTTTTTTTTTTTTATTTTTATGGAAAAATTTTATGCCAAGTATTTAATATCATGACAGGGTTGCGGATAATGTTAATCATTTTTTTGCTGAGATTAAAAATTAATTTATTATGATAAGTATTTAGGCTCTATCTCTAGATACATAATTAAGAAATTACCTTGTATCTCGTGAACTATTGATATTTTTAAAGATATAAGTTCATTTCCACATTACATTCATCGAGACCTTTCATTTGAGTACCCACATCAATTTTTTATATATTTTATATATATGAATATATAAAAAATATGTAAAAATGCATGTGGGTACTCAAATGAAAGCTCTTGATGAGTGTAACATCAGGATGAGTTTATATTTTTAAAAATGTCAATATTTAAGAAAGTACAGTGCAATTTATCAAAAATCATTACTTAATAAAGCAAAATTCTATTTATTTATAGTTCAAATAGTGACTGCAAGGTTGCAAGTTAGTTTTTTAATTTTTAATCTCAACACTTGAATTAAAAATTTTTAGTAAAAAGATTTCAACTCTGATTTATAATTTTTGATTAAAAAAATCTTCTCAAAACTAATATTTTTGATAAAGTCAACACAGAGATGAATTGGGCCAAAAGCGTGTGTAGCTCATTTGAGGGGAATTAATATAGATCTGTATAATAATAGCTTTTGTATGATTATTCCTTTTGTCTGGGCGGGTAGTATTAACAATAATGAGGATTATTAAATGCGGGGGCGAGTGGGTAGGCTACCTGAACGTCCTTGCAGTTGAGTAGTTGTTTGACTCTGCGTATGACGACGGATGAGAATTTATTTAAACGCTCTCCGATGCTTTGAAACATGACGAGGCCCAAGGGTATGCCGATCATCGCGTAGCACATCGTGAACAGCTTACCGCTTATCGTATTTGGAGTCGAGTGCCCGTAACCTGATAATGAAAGTTTACTTGAGTGAAGAGCAGTCCAAAAAGTCAGAAAATAGAATAAAGTACAGAGTACAGGGACAAAGTTTATGGCCAGGATAGGTACTGTGCTATATACTATATACGGGTGAAAAATAATCGACTAAAACACGTAAATTCGCTTAAGTGCTATGAAATTACGCGATAGAACGGCGTGTGATTTTGTGAGATTGAATTCGTGGGGGTCGAGGGTGAGGATGATGGAAATAGTGAGAGCTGCGTGTGTACCGACCGATAGTAGTGAGGACCGTGATGGCATAATAGAATGCCCCGGCAAATTTCCACTGCTGGCCAGCCTTGTGTGGTTCCGTCTTCAGCACCACAGTTTCCATTATTTTGAAGTCGTCTTCGCTTATGTTGTATTTGCGTTTTACCATTCTCTCGATGGCTGAAATTTATTTTTTTTTTTTTAATTTAAATAAATTAAATAATACGCGTTATTATTAATAAAATTTAAGAGGCGTAAAAAACCAATAAATTAATAAAAAAAAAATTGTATTTTTTTTTTTAATTTTCACTTAAGAAATTTCAAATTTTGAACTTTTGAGTATAAAAATTAAAAAATATTAATTTTTTTAAGCGAAAAAATAAAAATAAATTTTTTTTATTATTTATATTATTAAGAGAATAAGAAAAATTTTGTCTCTAGGATAGTCAAATGATAAAATCGATTTTTTAAATAAATTTAAAAATCTTCAATATTTTTTAAACAATCGAAGGAAAAAAAATTTTTTTTTTATCAAAAAGGTGACATGATAATAATTATAATTTATGATAATGAAAATAAAATACTAATTACCGTCTAACGCTTCTTTGCGCAGTTTTTCCGTCTCGGACTCGAGGGAGTCAAACACTGCAGCGCCGATAAGGAGGTAGGTGAACGTGCAGACGATCAACGATAGGGTCCGGACGTTTTGCTTCTTCATTCTCTAGTGAGCCACATGCTCACTAGCAGGGCCTCGGCCCTAACTACTTGCATTGCTCAGTGGAATACACCGTGAGGTACCGGGCCCATTTTGAGCCCTTCTGTGTCTGCCTGTCTGCCGTTCCTGTTTATCTACTGCAATCATAGGTAAATCACACCCCTTTTAAATAAAAATACAAAACAATGTGGTACGCAAAACTTTCAGACATATAAATTCACCATTCGTTAAAATTTAAAAGCTTATCTGCAATTATAACTTTCCACCGCGGAAAAGTTTATATGCTAAATAAATTTTAAATATTTATGGCGCATAAAAAGCTGTGTATGCATTTGTATGTCTGAATTTGAATAATATATTCATTCATTTTTGAGCTGTCGGTGATTTCAAAAAATAATTCTACTCTTTACTGCTTTTAATCATGACTTTTGTTCTTGAATCATGGCCTGGAGCTCGGGGATAATTACTGGAAATATATTCTCGACTTTTACAAGCGCCTTTGACTTTATGTTGTCATTAATAATAAGAGAGTAAGACAGTGGAGTAATATAAGGGTTAATATTATTCGGAGATTCTTCTGGAGAGCAAGAGATCCGAATTTTGTTACATAATTGATCTATATTTATAAGTGTCTTATAATTGGTTAATTATACTAGAGGGATAACTTTAGCAAAGGGTATATAAGAGTAAGAAAGGGTCTCTGAGTAATTATTTCTCTTGCACAAGGGGCTGAGTCAGCCGTGAGATAGTTTTCCAAAGTTCCAAGCTGTCCTGATTTTCTGACTTAGACTTTATCCACTCTTCATTTACTCTCTTCTGCTTTTATTATATCCTTTTTTTTTTTAACTTTGCGATATCAAAAGAAGGGCATGTAATTGACTTTTTTTTTTTGTAATTCATTTTTATTGAAATTTATTTTCATTTTTAAATAATTATTAGTTTGAAATTTTTTATTTTTATTATTGAATTTTTGAAAAAATTATCATGCTAATTTTTTTAATAAATTTTATAATTAAAAAAAAAATATTACTGACTCTTGAAAAAAAAAAAAAAAATTATTGCTTGAAAATTATGAAAAAAATTTTTTAAATGATTAAATATATGCTAAGTTAATTTTAATTGAAAAAAAAAATTTTTTTTGTAATATTTGGAACACATCTTTTGACCTATTGAATAACTTCTTCAATTTTTTTCACATTTTTCTTTAACATTAAAAAAAAAAAATGACTCATTTCTGTCGATTCATAAATTTCTTTAGTACTCCTTGGAAAAATATAAAAAAGGGATAAAAAATATCATAAATTCTAGCCAAGTAAACATTTTACCTTTAGTTTGAGCTTTTGTTTGTCTTTTATCAGTGGTCCAGGATGAAAATCTTAAAACCAAAGTCGCTACAGGGGCGTTCCGGTTGCCCGGTTCCTCAGAGTTTGGCTCCGTGCACCTTTGACGACAATTTGCTTTCGTTTCTCTGAAACCAAACCAACTGTGCTTTAGCAAAAAATAAAAGTTGAAATACACTTTTTTATTTTATTCTGCTCGCTTCTGTTCTCTCGTATTTTTTTATTACACAACCAGAGATATAGGGCAAACGAATGACGTCAGTGGGATAGGAGTTTGGTTAGTCGAGGAGAAGAAGAATGAAAGAGAAGCCAACCCGGCTGACGGCGAAGGCCGATTTCGCTTTGATACGATCCTCCGATAAAAGTGACGGGAAAAAGTCAAAGGAGACTCCGAGACTCCTATGTCCCACTCTGAACACCGAGTATCTGGTCCGGTCCGTTGCCCGCCACCCGGAAAAGATACGAGGGACCAAAAGACAAGAATGAGGGTTGAGGATGAACCTCGACCCAGGAAATAAACGGATCTGCTTAGGCTTCAGTCTTCGTGTTCTACGTTTACCTTTGACCTCACCGTTCAAAAATATAATAAATTATTATGCCCCAAAAAAGAATAAACTCTCGGGATATAAATGTACTTCCAATATTATTTTATCGGGGTTCTATAATTCGCTGACAGTTTCTGTCTCTGAATTTATTTTATCTCAATAAACATGAGTATTTTTAGCTTTTACAATTTTTAACTGGTTCTCGGGAAAATATTTGTGGAATTTTAATTAATTATTTTTATATTGATAGAATCATTAATTTAAATTCCAAAAATTTTTATAAAGTAAAAAATACATTGAAAATTATAACAAAGAAATAAAATCACTGAAATTTTTCATGTTAATTTTATGCCAATGAAAAAACAAAAAAATGAATTTTTTTTTTTTCATGTTTAAAAAAGCTGTAAATAATTTTGAATTTATAAAAAACTAAAAATACTCAAATATTTTGATACAAAATGAAATTTCTACGATCAACTGGTAAATCTTGAATATCAAATTGCCTGAAATACTTTCTTTATAAACTTGTAGGACTTGAGCTCGTTTATAAATCAACATTGGAACATAGAAAACATTGATTCAAAGAACTTTTAGACAATAATAACTGAAAACAAAGTGCAGAGTAATTTAGGATACAAACTACTCTCACCTGTAGTCCTTTTTGTGGCTTCCTTTGTGAAGAACAAAGGCTCGAGCGAAATGATATGGCAGTGGTTCCGCTCTTTCCAACGCCACGTCGACGCCATTCCTCAGATTAGTGTGCCGCAGCCTTTATTCCCGACACCGCTGCAACCAGAATAAAAAAAAATAAATAAAATAAACAAATAAACACAATCACCATCCCCACCATTATTATTAACATTAAAATGAAAATAAATAATTTGGCGACCCAAATAAATGAATAATGAAAAATAACCCGACACATTTCTGGCGCTACTTTTGATTGAAGCGGAAAAGTACAGTAGAGAACGTCGACTACTAGTCGAGCGGAGTTTTAATTTCCCGATTCCCCATTTTCTATTCCCGGCTTTAAATTATTAACGACGGGCAGTTAAAGCGATGAAGGAGCGCTAAATCGATGAATCTCCTCGCTTCCTTTTTGGTCCCATCATCCCATATCTCGCCGGAAAGTGTCACCCCTGCACAGTACCAGCTCCAGTACCACTATAGTATATCCTACCCTGGTATTATGGTTCGAGCGCCTGTACGTGTGTATGATATATTCTATCTTTAACGTTCCATAGTTTGAGTGTCGAGAGTTATGCCCCATACTACAACATACTGGACCCGAAAGCAATTTCATCGAGGCAAATTGAACGGAAGTTTCTCGCTCGGCATCATTTCTTCGAATAAAAGAAAATAACATACAAACATATAAAATATACATGCACATAATACAAATATTCCCATTTCTATTTATATATTCCCTATTGAAAGACATGCATAATGTTCAGATACAATCTATAGATATATCTATGTGTAATATAAAGAGAAAAAAAATTTATATACTGCTCTGTGTAAAGTATAACTCCAATAAATATTGGATAAAGATTTCTTGACATACGGTCCGAGTGATACGAGTATTTTATTATTTTCTTTAAATTCTTTTAAATTCTCTAGGCTTCATGTTATGTATGATATATATGTTTGTTAGTTTTTAGCGTAGTGTAGCATTGCCAAGATATCGCACATATTTTTCACCGGTATTTACAGAAAAAGCATACGGATATCGGGAGAGCTTTCATGCTCGCTTTACTCTCTGCTCCTTCTGGGCTCTCTGCAAAACTTTTTACGCCGGGAATAGAAGCAGAGGGTTTTTGCTTTGAAAATAAATAGGACCGAGTATGGAATACTCGAGCGTAGAGCAAAGAGGAATAAAAAAGCTCTATAACAAGTCCGTGTGAGTACACATCCAAGCTTTGCCCATCTTTTATTTCTATTTTAACTTTTATTTCTATTTATGTTTCTGCTAAAAAGGAAAATTGAAAAAAAGAAAAAAAAAAAAAAAGTAGAATAATCGACGCGCATATTTTATAATTTAATCACCTTTATTATTATGCTAAAAAGGAAAATTGAAAAAAAAAAAAAAAAAAAAAAAGTAGAATAATCGACGCGCATATTTTATAATTTAATCACCTTTATTATTATTCCCATTGTTCCGCGTCGCACTTCGTTAGGTGTAATCTTTGGTACTAAACCCGCCACGACAGAGAGACGCTCATTTACCGGTACAGTGGCTCGCTCTTTATCCCGCAATGACATTTTTTACGCTCATTCCTGACGCTCTACGGCGACGAAATATCAAATTTACTTTTTTATGATTATGATGATGATTATTGTGGTTATTGTTATTTTTATATGCATTTTTTAGTTCACTATTTCTTGTTTCATTTATTAACTCACTCATTTCTATTCTAGTTTGGTGCCATGAGAATTTGTAATGCGTTAGCCATCACGCTGTTCAGAGATTAAAATAGATTTCACGCAAGCTCCCGAAGAATTGAACAGAAATAAAAGGTCAGGAATATTTAATATTTATTTTGATATTTGTAATGTAAATGCGATTTAATTTTTACGGGGATTTGCTTCTCAATGCGTTCTTGGTTGTCTTTGAGCAATTAGATGCAATTTCTTAAGCTGGCTTCTTCTTGTTAGCAGAAAAAAAAAAATATAATCGTAATTGTAAGCTCCGTAGCAAACTTGAGAAAATAATTTCTATTTTAATTGTTCAATTTTTTTAAATTATAAATTAATTAAAAATTTTTCTCAAAGTTATTAATTAGAAAAAAAATATAGCCAATTTTTTACAATATTTTTAAAGAATCACCAATTAAAAATAAATAAATTATTGTTTATTTAAAATGTTTGATTTTTAATTTTTGTTATTATTTAAATCAGTTAAATAATTAAAAAGAAACATATTAATAATTTTTTTTCTAATTTAATAATTAAAGTAAAATATATAAAAAATTGATGTGGGTACTCAAATGAAAGCTCCTGATGAGTGTAATGTCGGGGTGAGCTTATATCTTTAAAAAGAGATAGAACATTTTCGAATGCAGCCTAAATGCATATCATAATAAATTTACTATTGATGAAAATGATATGAAACCTTGAAAAGGCACAAGTTCCAATCAGGACCTTTGCAATGACACTAAATTTCACTAAAAAAAAACTGATTTCATTATATAAATATCCTGGAATCAAAATTTTTCTTATTCTTTTGATAATATAGATAATTCTATTACTGCCGAAGAAAGAATTCGAGAATGTATTTTCTCGAATTTCTCTTATAGAATTTTTTTAGTGATTCAAAGCGGTAAGCCGAGCTAATCCGGTTTCCATTCTTAGGACATGAATGGAATAAAACACTTAAAGTTTCTCACAGAGGAGACTCGAGACAGTTTAAAGTAAGTTACTTTTTGGAAATTGAATTATCCATTCCTCGATGGAGCGTGGAGGATGAAAAATAAAGACAGAGAAAAAATATATGTATATAAGAAGACAACTGAGGTATAACTTTTATTTTTGGCGTTATGTCACCGGTTGATACTCCCGTGGGTCGTCCCGAGGCCACGAACTCGGGCCGCTAGGTAAAGAAATAAAATGACGGATGTCTTGGAATAATAAAATAAAAAAATAATAAGAAAAAGTGGGCAATAAAAAGGGAATTGCTGATCGGGGAAGAAGACGATAATGATGATGATGATGAAAAGCGGAAGTGTCGGAAGATGGTAATGAGGGTAAGACTCGGTTAGATCTCACCATTTTCTCTATTGTCTTTTCCACTACGGCAGACACGAGCAGGAGCTGTTCCATTATATAGCGAGTGTCGGTACCGACGGCAATCCCGTTCTCCGTTCTCGGGCTTACAATTTCCAACACCGGCACCGGCAGTTGTGCACCCACATTACGATGAGGTCGTAGATTCAATAATACTCAACTATTGTCTTCTGCTTTATTCAATAATATCATCTGCCGCTCTCGAAGCCCCGCCAATCCACACTTGTATTCCGAACTCGTCTTCATCCTCGCCTTTTATTTACCGGAAATAACAGTAATCGAGCTATTAAACTTTAAGATTGAGAAATAAAATTAAACCGATAAAGTTACACCACCCGAATATTCCCGAGATCTTTCGAAGAATTAAAGATACTGCGGTGTTAATTCCCGTAAAACAGAATGAGAACCTTTCTCATGAATAACAGATTTGATGTCTGCTCCTCACCCGGGCCATTTATCACCTTATATTTTATGAGCCCTTTGGCCTCAAACTCCTAAAAACATTTATCTCTTCTCTTACAGGGTCGAATTTTAGCTCCCACTATTTTCGACAGCGGTTTGTCATTTTGTCAGCAAAGATCTACTAGAATAACAAGAAGATATTATATTAGGGTGAAGAAAAAACAGTAATATTAAAATTCAAAAATTTTTTTTAAACCTGCGAATTTTTTTATCTTGTTCTACAGTCAATATAGCGAAAAATATACTAAATATTTTTTGTAGAAAATTGAACGATCTATAAAAAAGGTCTCTTATAATTTTTCCAAAAATTAACTTCTTCAAAAGTTATTTAAGATTAACGATTTTAAACTTTATTTTATTTGGTAAAAAATTATTTTACCAAATGATGTAAAGATCTTTTATAAAAAAATTTCGGTGGACTTTCTGAATTCACCCTACAATACCCATATTTTTATACGAACGGTGGTGAGATAAAAATAGAACGATTGGCCAGCAGGACAATGATCTCAGTGGTAGTCGGGTGGTTTCATGTGTCCTCGAAACAATATTATCCCTCGGAACTCAGCGTTATTCCATTAGCTGTCACCCGTCGAATTATTTATTTTTCCTTTCCCGGGTCGTGTTATTCAATTTCGGTTCATTTAATTCAATATACCAACAATATTAAATAATAAATAAAAAATAATAAAAATAGTTGATCAGATTATTGGATTAGAATTGATAAATTAATTAATTAACGCCGGTGTCAATCACATCTATTTGAGGATTATTCTAAAGGTGGGAGGCATTGAGTAACAGGCGTCAAAGCATGAAGCACCGTCTAACACGGCGGTGCATCGTCAGGCGAAATCAGAACATCCATAAAATCGCTCCTGTTCTATTCTGTTGTGCGGAGTTTGACGTCAGGGCTGAATAATGGATCTATATATGTACATTATTTATACCTACATGATACTTAGGTATGTGCATATATATCCGCCGGAAGAATAGAGACGTGCCAAAGCATCTGGCACCGCTCTCAGCATATCATACGGATTCGCAATAATTCTTTAGGTGTTTTATGTTTTATAAAAACGAGCTGCGACGAAATAACTAAAGAGGAAAAAAATAAAAAAGATAAAGTTTGTGTCGCCTCGCGAGAGATGAATGAATCCCAGTCTAGTTCTCGAGTTCTGGCTGAAAACTATGACGAAGACGAAGACGAAGGCGATGAAGAAGAAGAAGAAGAAGAAGAAGAAGAAGAGCTGCGGATGTGCCAGATGAAATAGAGTAGAGACGGCAGGTATCGATTCGAGGCGACAGAACTGCAGGAATGATTCGCACGAGGCATCAGACACGAGGACGTGATAGATTGCCTCGGTCTAGAGGATCAAAATGAAAATTTTTCTGCAACGATTTATCTACACACATCCAGATCTATCTCTATCTTTATCTCCGTGTCTCTATCACCTATGCGAACACGTCGATCTTGATGATTATCGAGAATACGTCACTGCCCGGGAATGTATGGACAATGCTTGTTCATCGATAACAAGCTTCAAACTAGAAAATAAATTTTTTTTTTTAGATTTTATTAATAAAATCTACATTTTTTAATTTTTATTTTATTTAATTAACAAACTGGAAAAGTTGCTGGTACATTAATTCGAGAGAATACTTTGTGACTGGCTGTGTTTGACGGTAATGACAAATATATTTTATTAAAACTCCAGCTATGTACGTTTTACAGCGAAACGATTGGGTGATATTAAATGTGCAACACATTACACTTACGAACACTTGGTGAAATTATTGATAATAATTGCGCTGCGGAAAGTGTCAGGTTTATTAATATCGTATTTTTTATAATATAAGTACTAATAGAATTTATTAATTTAAATTATTTTTTTTATATTTAAAATAATTTAATTATTAATTGTTTAATATCAATATTCAAGTCAAATTTTACTCAAAGTTCAAATAAATATTTATTAATTATTAAAAATTTATCGATGGGATTTAATAAATCATTTGTGAACTTTTATTAATTATTATTTGACTATATTTTAGTCAATAAATTTTTCTCTAATTATTGACAAATATTTATTAAATTTATTAAATCATCTAATATTTATTACGAGTTAATAATCTATATTAAAATAGGTTTTTATGGTTAAATTTTGTATCGTTAGAAAAGTCTTGACTCGAAATTGTGCCTTTTCAAGGTTTCATATCGTTCTCAATGATAATAAGTATTTAGACTCATCCCGATGTTACACTCGTCAAGACCTTTCATTTAAGTACCCACATCATTTTTTCATATATTTATATATATTATATATATCTATATATGAAAAATATATAAAAATGCATGTGGGTACTCAAATGAAAGCTCTTGATGAATACAACATCAGGATAAGCTTATATTTTTAAAAACGTCAATAGTTGAAAAAGTACAGTGCAATTTAACAAAATTCATTATTTAATAAACCAAAATTTTATTTATTTATAATTCCCAAGTCTCGGCAGTCTGCGAAGTTGCTATACTTATTAAAAATTAACAAATCCTCATAAAAGTATATTAATAAAAATTTCAGCTGTAAAACAAACAATTTTTTTTCGTTAAACCTCAACGATATGAAGTATAAAATGAACGTACGTCAAAGTGAGTTTAATCTCTATCTAGCGAATTGATTACATCTCTTGGTCGAAAACCGAGTTCCGCAGATAAATTAAGCCGACTCGGAAATTAAATCTTTGCACTCGTTAGATGTTTGCACAAAGTGAAGCGAGTTTGTCCAGCTGAAATTCGGTTTTATAAAGTTTAAATCTTAAATATATACCCTGCCCAAAAAAAAGAGCTAAAAGCTGAAAAAGTAAACTATAACTATTGAAAAGCAAACTTTCCGGCTGGTTCATTTAACCTGACCGATCCGAGAGATAAAAAATTTAAAAGTTTGCCGGAACAAGGTGCAGTATTGTTACCGAGTTCATCTCTCTTTTTCTTTACTAGAAAACAATTGGCGAAAGACTCAGCTCGGGGCGGATTCTTGTTATGTCCTTTCCGGTTTCCAGCGACCTTAGGCCGCTGGAAATAGTAATAGTCACCTTCTTTATAGATTTTTATCTGTAAAAACCTCGCGGAGGAAAAGTCTGCGCACATATGCATGTACAGCATTAACATTTACATTTACTTCAATGCTGGAAGCATTCGGAGTGTACTTTGGTTGATGTATAACCAGAAGACGACATGCTCTGCGCTCATGCATACATTCATGATCCGCAGCTCGATCTGCGATGCACGATGTACGATCCAAGCACAGGTGTCTGCACATCCTTATATTAGACTCAAGCTAGTCATCTCCATCATATCAGCTTCGATATCATTAAGTGACTTGTTTCTTGTGTCCACAACTGTGACTTGATCGTGTTCGTATAAAATAATCTAGTATTTTTATTTTTTCTACCCGGATAAAAAAAGTTTAATTGATTAAATAAATTTTTTTTGATTTAAGAAAATTTTACTTGATTCAAAAATTTTTTTTCTTGAGTAGTTAATTTTTTTTATCAATGTAAAATCAATGGAATAAATTGCATTACTATTTTTTTTGGTAATAATTATTATGTTTAATAAATAACTAAAAATTTAAAAAACAGTCACAGAAAAAATTTTTTTTGGTAATTTATTTTCAATGAAAATTATTTTTAACCCTTAAAATATTATCTAAAAAATTATGAAAAATGGTTTTTACTCTTCAAATATCACTAAAATATAAACAATTAATTCCAAACAATTATATAAATTTTTTTTTTTTACAAATCAATAACAAAAAAATATTTTGATATTTTTTTTTTTTTTTTTTAAATAAATATTAGACTCATTTGGCGTAATCGGAACTATCATTTGGTATCGGTAAACTGGTTTTAGTATCCTTTAACTCATTTTTTTTTTTTTTTTAAATAAATATTGAATTGAATTGAATCGCGGAAAATCTTAATTAACACCCGAAATATTAATTATTACCATTCTATCAAGACATAACAAAATTTTATTGTTTAGCAATAAACAAGATTGATGCATTGCAGTAAAGCTTAAGCAAATTAAAAGAGTCGTTTCCCTGCAGAGTGTTGCGCTAACCGTGACTTTTATATTTGCTTTTACGCGCATAAGTGATTTAACGTTCCAGCAGCACATGTGACAGGCCACAGGCCCAGGAAAATGCAAAGGAGCGAGTAGTTTATAGAAAACGCCCTTTAATCGTAAGTTTTTACGACACTGTTTGTGGATAAGACCATCCTCATCCTCGAGACATGTATATTCACACTTAGACTGACTTACTTTTACCGCGCACCGGGTACCAAAGTAATCCAATCTATCTGGAGCGATTTTACGAGGGACACTCAGCCCGGCGAGCAGAATCGTCAAGCGAAATTGGAGTTGCCCTCACAAGCTTGTACGTCAGGTATCATTTGCTCTCTATACTGCTAAACAGATTCAGAAAGTTTCTCCAGTTGACGTTGTTATATACCACCGCTTATATATGTGTGTATATATTTAGTTACATACTTGCATAAATTTGCACATTATGCACTTAGCTTCAGAAACGTACTTACGTGCAAACGCTAGAGAGAGAGAGAGAAAGAGAGAGAAAGAGAGCCTCGAGGTTCTAGATTTTCCAGTTAGCATAATGACTCCCGTAATAAAATTAACGTTCGTTTATAAATTTACCCGGCAGGCGTAGCCCGTCAAATAATTATTTTTTGCTTCCTGCTTAATTAACATTTCAAACACACAAAATAAATATATAAATAAATTAGTAAGTTTCTTTTGAAAGTATCGTAAACTAAAATGAATATTATTTACAGTTGGGCGTAATCGCCGGTGCAGGATCGGAAATTCAAAGGACGATTCTGCAATGCAGTCACTACGCCCCTTCCACGGATTCTCTGCGTATGTTCGTATGGGTATGTCGATTTTTTTTTATTTTATTTTTATTATATTTATTCTGTATTGTCTGGTGGCCCTCGGCAATCTCTTTCTCCTATATTCTTTTTCCTCGAGAACAAAACCAGCCCAGACTGTCCCTTTCGGCACTCGGTTCAGCCCCACTGTCATCTCTAAATACTTCAATGTATAAGAACTTATTAAACTATTCCAATTATACAACCAAAGGTCACGAGGATCTCATTTAGGAAAATCCTTTTGCCCTTAAAATAGCCCCGGGCAACATTGCTCAGTCCTGGACATATTTTGCGGCTCGAGTGAGCAAACACACATTCACTCTTTTGTCCGGCGTAAGCAAAACCCGGGCAGGTGAGCTGAATTAGGACGTCTATTTAACAGCAAGTGTGTGTACTTCTCAAATTATATTTCCTTTTTTTCACAAAACTCATTCGCTCTTAATTTTCCTCCTTCTATCCTCCTGCCCTTCCCCTCACTTTATCATTGGTTGGAACTCGTCCAAAACTCATTGTCCAACTGGCGGGACGCCGTGTGTGTGTGCAATGCTTCTGCTAACTGGCTACAACGTCCGATTAATTACTTTGTATGACCTCTGACTATCAACTAAATTTAAACGTTTCCTCTCCCAGCTTCGGTGGTACATTATAACTCATCCGTGAATCTTTTATTACCAAAATTCATCAATCGGGCGCTCAATCTGCGCAAAAATAAATTCATTGCTCGAATTTGAGAAATTGGTTTTTTTTTTTGGTTTGTTTCAACAAAATACAATTATAATTCGTCTAGATTGTTTCAATCTCGCTTAAAGTCTGTTTTTTATGAAGTGGCGCCCAATGAATTTTAACCCAGCTTGGGGACTGGGCGCTTCATTGAATTTATTATAAAGAAAAATTGAAAATCATAATTCTAAAAAAAAAAAAATTAAAATTAAAATTGTAACTCATCTGTGAATCTTTTATTACCAAAATTCATCAAATTGGCGCCCAATTTGGTTGAATTAACAAAATTGGTATGTTTATTTGTATTGTTTCAGTAAAATACAATTATAATCTGTTCACATTGTTCCATTGTTACTAAAATTCCCTTTTTTGTAACGTAGTTAGGTAGAATGGCGCCCAACGAAAACTAACCCAGCGTGAGAACTGTGCGCGTCATTGAATTTATTATCAAGAAAAATTGAGACTCCCATGTATGTAATACCAGAATTTTCGCTGGAGAAAACCTAATAAGAAAATATATATGAAACAAAAATAACAATAAATTAGATAAATAGCCATTAGAGCTTTAGATTGACGTAAAGTCTTGTGAGAAGATACTTTAGCAAGCAGATGGTACATCAACGCCAGTCAGAGTTCGCTTCAACCCAGAACCTTCAGTTCGCAGTTGAAAAATAGCAGTATATATCGATTAATTTGCCGCACGGTCTGGTCTATAGCTCAAGACACCAGAAGCGTTTACCGTAATATCCAAGTAGACAAGACAGCCTTCCAGGAACACAAGGAAAATAATCGAAAGACGTAAATCAATTTTCCCCTTTGCTTTTCCGCTCTTCCAACAATCGCTAGTTTATTTCGACAATGACAGATCGTAGAACGCATGTTGTGACTGCTAAAGCTGCTACCACAAAAGAGGATCTCAGATTGTCCGATTATTCAATGGTTACGTAACACCAAGCTTGAGATTCAGAAAAAGTTTACGAATTTTATAGAATAACTTCTTTTGAATTCATCTCTCTCAAGTTCATGAATTTTTCAGGGTTTTCACGCCACTGGACAATTGCTACTTGTGAAAATCAATTGACATTTATCGACATCGATATCACTCGAGTAAGAGTTAATGTTAAGAAAGTCCGTGGTTGGATTTTTCTTGAATTAAATTATTGGGAGCGATTTTTAAGTATTTATCATAAATTTATGATTTATATTCCATTTTAAAAACAAAAATTCAAGTTTTTTGCATTTGAAGTACTCGATAAAAAATAATTGAGTTAAAAAAAAAAATAGAGGAAGAGGTTTTAACAAACTCTCCAACTTTGGTTTCTCGGCTGTTACAAAAAAGATAATTATCCGTGAGTTTTACGACAGAAAAAAAAAATGAAACCCACACTGCGGTATTTTATTTTAAAAATAATTAATTAGATAACTCAAAAAGTTTTAATATTTAACTTAACAAAGGTAACTTAAACTATAAGCTTTTGTAATTTCATGCGTGGCTACCGAGTTAATTTGAGATAAGCGGAAAGCCTGCTCGAAAAAGTTTTAAGTGTCGACAAAGCATCAGAGTAAAGTTTTTTTTAAGTTAAATTAAAATTAAAGAAAAACAGAGGAAGAACCGAAAGCTTGATGTTGGGAAAAAGTTTTTCCGTTAGTTCGATTCGCAGACGGCTAAAGAGATGAACCAACTGAGGAGAGGAGAAAGGGCGAGAGATTCCTCCAGAGGGTTAAAGACTCCGTCTCAGGGGTCCTCGCTCCCAGTCGAGAAGAGAATCGAATAGGCAGTGCAGCCGGGCGTATGATAACGTCTAGTACACGCCCGAGAGAAAGTAATCAAGGAGAAAGGACCGTACTTTGTCTGCATGTGTGTACGTCAAGAAATTCTCTGGGCACCGGTTAGGTGGATCTTCTGGCGCCCAACAATCCCAACCAGGAGCTATTTAAATTTCTGGGTAAATAAACCGTCCGATTGTAATGTTTATGTTTATACTCTACGAGTGCGCCGCTATTTCTACTCGAGCTAAAATATACGAGCTACGGGATTTGCATTAACTGAAACATTAAAATGGATGACTGATAAATCCCAGAAGTAATTTATCGGTCCCCGGTTGAATTATTTCTCGCACATAGGGTGAGAAAATATTTTACGCATTGGATCCTATACTTTATTTTTATGGATTCGTTTGTTTTTTTAGAAGCGCTGGGATTTCGGAATTATAAATCACCCTACGAATTATAAATTAGTATTTTATAAAAATCCATTTTTTTTTTTTAATTAATCCTCTTTAAATATAAGCGCTTAATAATTAAATCAACAATATTTTCATTTCTTGTTTAAATAATATCCGAATTTTTTTTCGTTTTATTTAGAATTTTCTAACTCAGCAACGACTTATCCTAAAATTATAGTTAAGGTATGATTTTATAGGAAATGAATTGCTCTATAAAAAAGATCTGAATAAAAATTTGCGTAAGTTGAACCGCTTCAAAGATATCAAGCCTCGAAAATTTACTTGTCAAAAATAACAAATTTTATTTGATTTAAAAATTGATAAAATTCTGTATTATATATTTACAGAGTTATTTTTTTTTTTCAATAAATATTTTTCCGGTTTATGATAAATTATTGATGCCGAAAAAGCTGGAATTTTCTGAAAAATTAATAACAAATTTTAAAACGGAAATTCTGAGGCATTATAGAGTTAGAGGCGTGCAACAGCAACGCGTCAAAGTGCCACCTAAATTTATTATATCGAAATGGGTGTCGCGGAATTTTACAAGGCCAGGCTAGGAACAGCAAAAAGCGAGGAAACTGATCGGCTTGTTGACGCTTGACAGCATCATACGGATGCATCAACAACAAAAACGATGACGCTTTTCCAAGCACTCATACTCGGAAATAAAAGTGACGCCAAGAGATACGCTGTAGTCTGCAGTGTTATGCGAACGAGAATGTCGACGGTGATGCATTTTTCATGCGGATCACGATAAAACTTGGTGAACACCGTGAAACAGTCGACAGTGAGCACTGGACAGGACGATTTTCCGCTTTCCAAAAGTATACACATGTATATAAACTTGTATTACACACATACGTACAAATTTAACTATTTCCAGTTTGATTTTTTGGGTTTGTTTTTCCAGCTCAGCTTTTATAGATCTCCGTCCACGCACGTTACCACCAATAAACATCCACGCGCGAACGTTTCCACGCATTAATTTTTTCGTCCCTTTGTTTCTTCACTGTTTGTCATATCTCCGTCTGAATAAATAAATCTTGTCAAGTTTTGTTGTAGTTTGCGATACACATACGCTTCATTGCTTGTTTACTTTCTTCGGTATATATTTAGGTTTGTTTGTTTTGAATGAAATAATTAAAGCAAATACACATGTATACCTCGTAAATTGTCCATCATAGTGTGATAAATTTTTATTACGACGCCCTGAGATATTATTTTGGGAATAAACACCAAGGGATTTTCTTTCACGGATCCTTTTTTTATTTATTTTATCTACAAGGAAGAAACTTTACTCCCAGGAAAGTTTTAATTATATTTACATTAATATCATGGAATTATTATTGCATTTTAGCTTAATAACACTTAAGTGTAATAGTTACATTTAAATATTTTTATTGCAACTGTTTAATAATAGTAATTAAACAAAACTTTTTTTTTATTCATTTCACGTCAATTTTTTCCGAGTATTTTTCAAAATTAAACTAAATGAAATAATTTTTTTTCATTGATAAAAAAATTAAATTTTTAATTTTTAAAATAATATTTTTGGTTGAAAAATCAAATTAATTTTTTTTTATGATTTTCTATTATTCTTGAGAATAATTTATTCCTTTAGATGTTTCAAAAGTTGTCAATAATTCTGATTGTATATTTCGGTAAATTTTATATAAAATACAAGTACTTTTGTACTTGAATCAAAAGCCGTAATGATTTATTGCAACTATACGATTGAATTATATTGAAGATAGCTAGTGATTCAAAAATAATACCGACAAAAGATTGTATTGTCGAGTAAAAACAAAAACATATGATTGTTTCAGTCTCTACATCCCGAATTTCATCATCATAGAGGGCTAAAGTACATAAAAATAATAATAAAAATTGATGGGATTATCCGCGGTTCGATTATTTCTTTTAGTACAAAACTCCTCTAGCAAATGATACCTTTGCCGGTGCATGAACTAGAAGAATATGAAAGTATAAAAGCAGCACTTGTAATCCAACTCTTCTGTTTCATTTCTATCGTTATATCCTCACAACGATAGTAATAATAGTATATATAGCGCCCTTAACTTCACGGTCTCTTGCAATCGCACTCACGATGATAAATTTATACGATATGGATCAAGAATCTAGAATTTAGCTCTCAACTCTTCTCTCCCGACTCTTATCTCTTATCCAACATTGATCTCTATCTTTCATCTCTCCGCTAATCTATTTCTCAACGAGTACAGAATAAAATCGATAGTTAACGTTTAAATACCGACAATCTGTCTATGAATTACATTTACTTTAATATTTTATTTGATGGGTGTTACTGTCATCGATTTATAATAATAATAATAATAATAAGAGACTGTGTCTGGAAGCGACTTTTTTCCTCAGATAAAATCTCTTATCCCTGTACCGTAAAAACGAACGAGGATGAAGATAAAGAAAAAATACATCGCTGTATTATATTATATTATATTATATAATATCGAATATATATAAATGTGTATCGACATTCACGGAGATTTACAGCTGACGATATGAGTATCGTTATGACTCCTCGTTATTCCATACAATATTATTATCTCCTGAAGAGAGGAGACGTCCTTGACCGACATTAGGATAATGGGGGCTACTAAGACCGAGGATCCCCTTCTTGTCGTTAAAACAACCGACAATCAACCATCAACAATCAACACTTCTCTGGAATAGAATAACAATATTCCTGTTACAGTCATTACCGAACTACCGAGTCACTGCTATCATCTATCATCTTCTTATCTACCTACACTTTATTCCAGAGAAGTTATTTGAAACTAAGTTAATTATTGACTAAAAACATGAAACTTGAGAGAATACTTATTTTTGGCTAATTAAAGTTTCACGTTAAATATAATTAATTATTGTTAAAAAAATTTTTTATCGTATAAAATAATATTTAAATTTTAAATCGATTGAAATTATTAGAATTAAAAATTATTTTTTTGTGCAGGAGGTAGAACAAAAAAGTGAGAAAATAAAATTCCGTATTGAGAATTTTTAAAAAAATTATTTACTCATAATTACTCTAAAAACTTTGGAAATTGTCGATAGTATTTTAAAAATGATTGATAAAGTAAAAAAAGACCCGTCATGCTTTAAATAGGTCGTTAACGTCTTTAACCGACGTTACCGGCTTTGAATTACGAAGAAAAATGTAATTTGTCCGAAAATTACTCAAAAATCACAATTTAATGATTTGAACTAAAAAACTAAAATTTAAGAAGATAAAAAGAAAAAGAAACTTTTCTCACCAGGAAGAAATGACCCATTTTGTAAACTTGCAAGAAACTAAAGTGCCTTCTAATTGAAATCGGAGAGCCGTTGTCTCGCCTGTAGGTTAAAATTTCGAGTGTAAGATAACCAGAGTCTTGTTTCTCGATGGCACTTGGACTTTGGAAGTTGAAAGACGAGCTAGCCTGGCAATTACCACCTAGACAACATAGAATCTCCATGGTCTAGTGGTTAAAAAGGAAAGCTTGAAGCGCGATCAATTAAATTCGGCAAACAGACAGCGTAATGGAGTTTTCATTTCGTCCTGATGGATTGATGATTATGGATTGTACATTATGCGATTATACAATATGGAGGAGCGAGCGGGTGAAGCGAATAAAGGGCCGAGCTGAATTTCAGCATGACTGATGGTACGGTTCAATTATTCCCTGTAATGTGTGGTTGCCGTGGAAACGCGTCGAGAAATCGAGAGCCGATCGGCAAATGATTCACCGGTTCCCAATTTCTGTCAACGATATTTAAGATTTATTGAATCACTCAATCGGGTAAATGGCTCAGCATTACTCTAGCCTTTTTCCCCGAGATAAACGGAATGCACTGGGGAGGGAAAAAAGGAGTGAGCAAATTCCAGGTTTTTTTCTCTCAAAAGAGCTAACTCATTCTTAATCGTCTCTTTTTCCTCTTTATCGGGTCTCTAAATCGATCAATCGTCCCGGTAACGAGGCTCCAGGGAGCGCCGTGATCCTTGGAATTAATCGCGGCATTCGAATGCGCCTGACTCGCAAGAGCTCTGCACTACTAGTTGCCGTACAGAGCACAGAGGATAGCTACTTGTATAATAGAGTGCTTCCCAGTGTATCCCAGTATACATCTTCTCTGTCTCGCTTGTTTCTACACCGCACAATCAACAGTTTCACTGCTGCCACTCCTAGCCACCCTCTCACTGTCACCCGCACTCTTTGCCGACTGGCAGTCATCACTAGGCCGCTGTTTACACGTGTGAGCCCTCTGTCTTCTGTCCAATGCCCAATCAATGTTTGCCCCTCAAATCCATACAGCCTCTGTTATTCTTTTGTTGCTACTTCTATTCTCCGTTATGACTTTTTTACCATCTTTGTCCTCTTCAAACCTATTCCGTTTGCTCCATTCACACATAAGGAGTTTCATGACTCAACAATTGACTCGGTTTAATGGATGTGCTCTTCACCGGGATATTAACTTTTCAAGTAATCATTGTAGCGAACTTTTCTTCAATAAGGTTGATTATTTTCTGTATTTACAATCAATTTCATAATTTGGTAAATAAAATTGTTATTGTTTATGTTGTCGATCTCAGGTAATTATTTCAGGATTAAAGTATTGATATTTAATATTTAATGTTGGATAATCATAGAAAATTTGAACTTTGGATTTCACAGCTTCGATCACGAATTCTGTAATTAACTTTTTTAAAGTTGAGTCATATTACTAGTTTATAATATTATTTTCTCCTGCAGTTGACACAACCAGTCAATTAGTGGTTTTCGTGTGAAAATTAAAACCATTAACGCTTAATTTATCACAACCATAAATTCAAATATTTAAAGCTGTCTTTGCTTAGAACAAATTTAATTATCAAAAGTTAGGAAAGTTAGAGCTTTAAAAAAAAATTGTGACACAAAGTCAATTTTTTGTTTTTCATCAATCCGAAAATTTATTAAAAATTATTGAAATTTTCTTATGTCATGTAAAAATGATTCGAATAATACTACTGACGTCAATGTTAAAAAAAAATTAAGCTTGGATGGTTATCAGCCATAAAATGTAAGATTGATGTGGAGCAGGGAATCAAAAAAAAAAAAAAAAAAAAATTCAAAACCCCAAAGTTAATTTAAAAGTTGGATCAAATCAACGAAACCTCAGTCCTATTTTCCCGATAGCAGATCCTCGATCATTCACAGGAAAAGAAGATCCTTTTAGTAGGGAATATAATTTCCTCGGTCTCTATTTCAAATCCACAGCACGGTAATTGATACATACATGCTCCAATACAGACATACATATATTTATCTCTCTGTATCTGGATGTATATTTGAGTGATCGAATTTCCGGAGAGCGAGACATGAATGTGAATGGATAGGAGTGAGCAAGCCACAGAAGCAGCTCCCGAACCACATGGGTTTCGGGAGGAATCCTCTCTCCAGCCGCTGAATGACGTGCGTCCGACTGGAATTACGTCAGCCCCTGCTTCCTGTTCACCAGCAATTTGTTGATGCTTATGCAGCATACCTGAAGGGGTTAGAGACTGAAAAGTCTTCCAAGAAACCTTCCAATGGATCATCCCTAATGCAGGGATTGATTTATAATATCTATATGCATTTAATCTGCTATTTACCGAGAAATATTGGTGATAATGCTCGCCTAGAGCAGCAGGATTAGCTAGACTAGTGCGTAGCTTACCTGAGATTCACGGTAACTTAGTGATGGGATTTGCGTCTCTCGAATCCAATCCGTGGTTACTCGCACATATAACGAGATTGAGGTGCAGGTATGCGGAACCCCGGTGAATGAGTTTAATCGCGTTGAGCATTAACACCAGGTACGCCAGCCTATTATTCGTATTGTAATTCTCAAGGCTAAGCTCCGAACCACTCGTGTAATTGATCCTTTCAATTATAATGGATACACTTTGTAATTAACTTACTGTTCAATTTAACTGATTGTTGTTTTGGTTTTTAATCGGTTATGTTGATGTTAAACAATCGCTGTTAATTTACATCAAAAATTTATTTTAAATAAATCAAAAATCAATTTAAAAAATTAAATTGAGAATATTTTTGATAGATTAGCTAACGGAAGTGTAATTAATAATTGGTGGAGTTTTTGGGTAAAATATTGGCGCAACGAGCAAAGAGTGTGTGCTGGCACACGAGCGCTAAACTAAATTAGTCTAATAATAATTTGTTGATAATTTGCACACTATCTTGATCAAAAAAATATTTTATATTTTCCATAGTTTTATAAATTATTGATTTATTTTTCACATAAATTATTTTCATGGGAAAAGAGACGATTATTGGATGTTTATCAGAAAAGCTGATCATAATAGGGAGCAAAGTTTGCAGAAATATGTTTTTTTTTTTTTTTTTAAAAACACAATCAATAAATGAGATAAAATTTAATGGAGCCTTGGAGGAGCAAGGGAGCGTCGTCGGAGGGAGTAAGAGAGAAAGAGAGTTGAAGTTGCGGGAAACTAAAGACGGTAAAATGTATAAAGTAAAAGGACAGGACGCTGGCAGCATCACACAAACTCTCATCGTAGCCTGTCAATAATCCCGATCCGTCGTGACATTTTCCTTTTATCCCTCTTCAGGCTCGGTCTCAGTCTCAGCCTTTGCCTCAACTTGTAGTTCTTCTCATGTTCCGGCAGTTTGTACGCCGGCTCTGACAGGACTCGCCTGCTTTTATCTCAAACTAAATTTCGATAGTTAATGATATTCTCTCTTCCACTGACTCCCTCTTACTTATTTTCTTTTTATTTATTTTTCATTTACCGAGAAGGATAAGAATAAGAAGAAATAAAAAAAACTCCAACAGCCTCGAGAGGATAACTTTTGACCTCAACTGCCAGATCCAACACACACATAAAATAATTTAAGTGATAGATGGGCGAATTGCGCTATAACCGGATGCACTTTGTCCAGACAGTCAAAGTCTCGGCATGATAAATTTATCTCCACGGAGAATTGGACTTGTTCTCATCGAGTTTTTCCACGCTTTTCTTCTTCTGCTCCTTCTGGCTTTCACAGCCACTAATAAAACACCCAGAACTTCGGTACCTCTGCTCACAGCCATCCGTCTTGATACTCACCAGACGCCGGGCCTCATACCTCATGAATATCTCGTGTACGACAAGTCTAAATTTTTTCCCTCCCTGACTGACAATTTTATCGACACTCATCGCCATTGTTTCCAGATTTTCCGTCGAAAAATTTTCTGATACATGGCCAAATTATCATAAAAAAAATATATTATCATTTTAATTATTAATTCTTCGAATAATTCTTTCGTCAATCATCCTGTCATACAAAACAAAATTTAACAAAGCTAAAAATCAATGACATTAGCTCTTCATAAAATTCGAAAAAAAATTAATTATTCTTCTATTAATATCATTATAAATCGATAAAAAATTTTATAATTGAAATATCTATATCATTTTTCATAAAAAACTTTTATTAGCCCGTACTAAGCAGTCAAAAAAATAATTTTTATTTCAAAATTTAATTTCCGAAAGTTAACTCTCTTCCAATGAGACGATTCAGCGATGATACGCCGCTTGTTGGATTTTTTCAATACTAAATTCGATCAAAAAATTATATACGATCATTTCGAGTTCTAATATGACTTTTTATGGCCAATTTTTACGATTAGGATATATCAAAAATGATAAATTAACTTATCAGAAAATTTTTTCCGGTTTCCTTTCAATTTCTCTTACTTTTCAAGGCTTCCCATTCACAATAACCAAATTTACAGAATGACAAATCCAGAATTCAGACAAACGACCCTAAAATCGAGAAAAACGTGAAATCGGGTCAGAATAATTAATCATCAGAATAATAGAGACAGTGCTCCTCCATTGTAGTTCGAGAAAAAA